>ML682046.1:3469670-3485891 GCA_007922195.1 Podocnemis expansa
AAGCATCTGAGGAAGTGGGATCTTCTCCCACGAAAGCTCATGCAAAAAATAAATCTGTTAGTCTTAAAGTGCCACACAACTGCTTGTTTTTTTATGCTTTATGGGCCATGTTCAGCCCTGGTGCAACTTCACTAGAGCTGCCCCAGGGTAATTCAGCCCTGCATTTGGGTTTTTGTCCTCTCTTGCGATGTGCCGAGCTCACTTCTTTAGCTGGTAACACTGCTTCTTGCTTTAGCCAGCCTGGGAAGGGAAGCTAGGCTTAGATCCAGTCCTGCAAAAGTTACCTTGGTATTTGTCACATTTTGGATGCACTTCACACCAGTAAGGGGCTGTGGGGGGAGCTTAAATATTTTGCTTCTGGGCTCACAGCATGGACACCAATGGCCAGCTGACAAGCCTCCAGTGTCCTGAATGTCTTTGCACTCCACAGCCATGGTTTGGTGCTCTCCAGCCTGAGTCTGGCACAGCAGCTCCACCCTGGTCTCCACCAGCTTGAGTTATTGCTTGCAGGGTGATCCCAACACATCTCCATGGGCAGATGGGGCTTCTGCGTTACTTGCCAAACACCTTTTGCAAATCTCATCCTAGCACATGTCCATCACTTTGTTGCATCGTGCAAGAATATTCATGATCCACGGATTGCTAGTTTTCCAGTCATCTACATCATGAGATCAGTGTCTTAGGTGGAACAAATGTGTCAGATGTGATGAGTTGCTGACCCAAAGGAGTGAACAACAAATGGGCCTGGGGGTCGCAGCAGTTTTGCACACGTAGCCAGGAGCGGTTGCTCCACATGAAGGCTCTCTGCCCTACCCTTCTTTTCTAAGGCAAGGTTGTCAGTGACGCTTCTCTTCTGTATTTAGTGCACAGTTCTGACAGTTGTCTCTTTTCAGTAGGAAGGGTAGAAACAGCCTGCCTCCAAGCAGCAAGACTGGCAAACAACAGCAGTACAACAGCTGGATAGTAGCAGTTATCACCTCCAGCCACATCACTTTGAGCTGTGGTCTTGAGTGATCTCGAAAGCTAAGGAAGGCCGGACTAGAGATTTCCCTGGCAAACTCAGGTGATGCAAAAAGTGCTGTTGGTGTCTCAGCTGTTCTCCCTGCATCTGGTGTCATGAGAGACTGCGCTGTCTTTCTCATAAGAAGTAGGGTGGATGTGCTGAGTATTTCTGGCCATTAACGGTTCCCTAGCACTTGTCGTGAGAGCAGTTAGCCTGAATTCTTCTTCTGCCTAAATTACCTTCCAATTGCAATTGGACAAGAAATCCTTCTTTATTTTCTGTCTTCTGATGCTGTGCAGTATTGCTCTCAAACAGCGGCTATGTTTCATCCTGAGGTGAACACAACAGTTATTGCAATGAGAGTGGCTCACGGTACATAAATCGCCTGTGGTTTCTTGCCAGCTAAGGTACCAAAGAAATGTAAGATGCTCTATTGTTGTTATTCACTAGAATGCGGATGTCAGGTGGCTTGTCTTAAAAGAACAAGTAGTGACAAAGAATTTCTGCTCTCTGCAACAGCTGACACTGGGCAAAAATCTAATACTAGACACTCCTTCATTACAGCACCCAATAAGCCACACAAAGTGTAAAATTAAAAAAACCACCAAACCTGCTCTGTTTGACTTGATGCTGGGGAAGAAATCGGGTGCTAGGCTGGGGAACAGCAAATGTCCTCCTTTCCCATTGGGGTAAGAACAGTGATTTATTATCACCAGGTTTTTCCAGTACTGTGTTTTGGGTTTTTTGGGGGTGTGGAGGGGTGGGTCAGGGGCAGGGGCATCGCTGCCCCTGGCCCCAATTCTGTGCTTGGGCTGACCCGGCCTTGGGCACCTGCTGCCGCCAGCCTGGCCCCTGATCCCGCGGCGCGTGGCCCAGCCTAGAATGGCGCTGCAGGCGGCTGGAGCTTGGATCTCTCACCAGAGACCGGAAGAGGCAGGGGCTGAGGGCCAGGACTCGGGGCACTGGCACTGGGATTCGGGGCACGAGCCCCGTGTGCCCAGCACTAGTGACGCCCATGGTCAGGGGGTCTGCAACTTAAAAAGCCACTGCAAAGCAGACAGTTGTGTTCAGAGAACTAGTCACAGTGGCTATATCCACACATAAACACTTCCTTCAATTGAAATTAAATCAAAATAAGCTAATTCAAAATAAAATCCTCAATTTGATTTAACTTAAATCGAATTAAGGAAAAGCACCAAATCGAAATAGCGAGTCCGGACACAGGACTTGCTATTTCGATTCAGGAGAGGGGCACCCTGGGAGGTGTGACAACATGGCCCCCTGGCAGGGCCATGTTGCCACCCAATCCCCTGCCTGGCTCTCACCTTGAGAGCCAGGCAGGGGGAAAAGCCCCCAGGGCAGGGATCTCCCTGCCCTGTGTCCCCCGCTGCCGGTGGGGCAGTGGGGGAGGGACCGTGGGGCACCCCGACTGCCACCCAGGGGGCAGGTCCCCAGCCAGCTGGCCCTGCAAAGGGGGCTTGCCGGCAGCCAGGGAGTGGTGGGGGTGCGGTCCGGCTCGCTCTGCTGCCCCGGCTTGCCAGCAGCCAGGGGGGCAGCGAGTCCTGGAGCCAGCTCACCCCGCTGCTCTGGCTCACCAGCAGCCGGGGATGAGGGGGGGTCCTGCAGCCGGTTCCCCCCGCTGCCCGCTGCCCCAGCTTGCCAGCTGCGGGACCCACTGCCCCCCTGAACCCCCTCTGCACCTCCCCTCCCTCCCTGCGAGGGTGCTGATCGGCTCCCTGGCCAGGGTGCTGGGGGGGGGGGGCGTAGGTCAATTGTTATATCCATGTGTGGGGCATATTGATGTAACAGAGCCAGACGTGGTTATTTCGAAACCACAGTTTCAAAATAACCCTGATTTCGATATATAACAAGGTTTTATTATATTGAAATGGTTTTCCTTATTTTGAAATAAGGAAATGTCATCTGGACACAAGCATTTTTAAATCGAAGGAACGGGGTGTTATTTCGATTTAAAAGCTGTGTGTGGACATGCCCAGTGTTTCCAAGATCTTTCTTGAGAGGTAACAGCTAATTTAATCTCCATATTTATGGATAGCTGGGATCCTTTTTTCTAAATGTGCTATGCTTTACTCTTATCAACCCTGAATTCCATCTGCCATTTTGGCGTCCAGTCACCTAGTTTAATGAGATCTCATTTAGCTTCTCCACAGCAGCCTTGTCTTTCTTGCATGCTCCTCGGCCACCTCCATTATCCAGTGACCCTGGTTGTTTGGCAGCCTTAACTGCTTCTGATAGACTTACATAAACCTGGCTGCTAGTGTCTGTCTCTTTAGCTAGTTGTTCTTTACTTTCTTTATTGGTTTGTTTTGTGGTACTTTTACACTTAGTTTGGCAGTGTTTATTTTCCTTTTATTTTCCTCACCAGGATTTGACTTCCAATCAGTAAAGGACATCTTTTTGCTTCTTGCCTCCTGTTTTACTCTGCTGTTTAGCCATCTCTGTGTAGGCCTTTTCCTGTTTCTTTCTTTCTTTGGGATATACATTTAGTTTGAGTTTCTATTGGTATTTTTAAATAGTCTCCTTGCAATTTTCAGGCATTTCACTCTTTTCCCAAGCCTGCTTCTTGTGCCCCTCTAATTGTCCCTCTTTGGCTGCAGTCTCTGAAAGAGAAGGTGCTATTGATGAAGCCTCGTCACCATCCAGTGAACAAGGATGCATCTGAGAATGGTGATAAATTAGATCTGAAGCAAACAGGGCTTCCCATCTATAATAGGGATAAAGTTTTAAAGGATTTTCAGCTTCAAGGTTCATTGTATTTCTTGAAAATTTCCAGAGAGTTGCTGTCTTAATCTGTGTACAGCAAAAACAAAGAGTCCTTTGGCACCTTATAGGCTTTGGGCATAAACTTTCGTGGGCTCCAACCCACTTCATCAGATGCACGAGGTGGAAACTACAGTTGAGAGGTCTATATACACATGCCAGGATGGAGGAGGGCAAAAGTCAATTCAGAGAGCTGATGAGGCCTGTTCACACCAGTTGATTAGAAGGTGAGAATATGTGAACAGGGGCAATTACTTTTTGTAATGTGCTAACCATTCCAAGTCCTTATTTGGACCCAGTCTGAGAGTGTCAAGTTTGCAAATGAATTCCAGCTCTGCAGTTTCATCCTGAAGTCTGTTTTTGAAGTTTTTTTAATTGAAGTATGGCAACTTTCAAGTCTGCCACTGAGCGTCGAGGGAGGCTGAAGTGTTATCCTACTGGTTTACAGATATTGCCCTTTTCTTATGTCTGATTTGTGTCCATTTATCCTCTTTAGCAAGTACAGTCCGGTTTGGCCAATGTACACGGGAGAGGGGCATTGTTGGCACATGATGGCATATGCTACATTAGTGGGTGAGCAGGTGAATGAGCCCCTGATGGTGTGGCTGAGGTGGTTGGGATCTGTGATGGTGTCACTACGGTCGATGTGCTGGCAGAGTTGGCAATGGGGTTTGTTGCAGGGGTAGGTCCCTGGGTTAGTGTTTCTGTTGTATAGTGTTCGGTTGCTGGTGAGTATTTGCTTCAGGGTGGGGGGCTGTCTGTAGGCAAGCATAGGCCTGCTTCCCAAGGCTTGCAAGAGTGTAGAGATCATCTTCTAGGACAGGTTGTAGATCCTTGATGGTATGTTGGAGAGATTTTTAGCTGGGGGCTCTAGGTGATGGCCAGTGGTATTCTGTTGTTTTCTTTGTTGGATCTGTCCTATAGTAGGTGGCTCCTGGCTACCCGTCTAGCTCCGTCGATCTGTTTTTTCACTTCCCTGGGTGGATATAGGAATGCTCGATAGAGATCTTGTAGGGATCGAGGGATCAGAGCAGATCCGGTTGCACCTTGTGGCTTGGCTGTAGACGATGGATCATGTAATGTGTCCTGGGTGAAAGCTGGAGGCAAGTAGGTGTGCCTTGTGGTCAGCTGGTTTTCAGTATAAGGTGGTGTTAATGTTCCATCCCTTATTTATATTATAGTGTCCAAGAAGTGGATTTCTTGTGTGGACTGGTGCAGGCTGAGATTGATGGTGGGGTGGAAATTGTTGAAACTCTGGTGGAATTATTCAGGGGACTCTTTCCCGTGGGTCCAAATGATGAAATGTAATCAGTGCCTTGTAGGTAAGGGAGAGACAATTGTGGATGAGATCTGAGGAAGCAATGTTTTAGATCAGCCATAAAGGTGTTAGCATACTGTGGGGCCATGTGGATACCCATAGCCGTGTCACTCGCTTGAAGGTATAGGTCATCCCCAAATTTATAGTAGTCATGGGTCAGGGTAAAGTTCAATTACCAGGTATGCTGTATTATCATCAGGGAAACTGTTCCTAATGGCTTGTAGTCCATCTTTGTGAGGAATGTTGGTGTAGGGGGCCAGGATGGTGTTTTCTGAGAGTTCACTGACGGATTGTAGTTTTCTCAGGACGTTGGTGCTATCACAGAGATAGCTAGGAGCGCTGGTGGTATAGGGCCTGAGAAGAGAATACACATAGCCAGGCAATCCTGCTGTAAGAGTGCCGATGCCCAAGATGATGGGGTATCCAGGATTCCCAGGTTTGTGGATTTTAGATAATAGATAAAATACCCCAGGTCAGGGCTCTTGACATGTGTCCATGTGGATTTCTTCCTGTGTTTCTTCAGGGAGTTTCTTAAGCAGGTGTTGTAGCTTCTTTCGGTATTCCTTGGTGGGATCAGAAGGTAACGGCTTGTAGAACGTGGTGTCAGAGAGTTGTCTGGTGGCCTCCTGTTTGTATTCTGACCTGTTCATGACAACTACAGCACCTCCTTTGTCAGCGTCTTTGATGATAATGTCAGAGTTGTTTCCAAGGCTGTGGATGGCATTGCATTCTGCACAGCTGAGGTTATGGGGCAAGTGATGCTGCTTGTCTACAGTCTCAGTTTGTGCACGTTGGTGGAAATACTCTATGTGAAAGTCCAGTCTGTTGTTTTGGCCATCAGGAGGAGCCCATGCAGAATGCTTATTTTTGTTGCTTTGGAAGGAGGATGCCTGTGGGTTAGTGTGTTGTTCAGAGGCATGGTGGAAATATTCCTTGAGTCGGAGACGGTGCAAGTAGGCTTCCAGGTCACCGCAGAACTTTGTCGTGTGTGGGGGTGGTGGAGCATACAGAGCGGTCCTGAGACAAGAGGGGCTCTTCTGCTGGTTTGAGCGTATGGCTGGATAGATTTACAGTATTGTTGGGTGAGTCAAGAGTATTGCAGTTGTGGTCCCTTGTGGCATGTAGGAGCTTAGATAGACTTCAGCATGAAACTGCAGAGCTGGAGCTGATTTGCAGACTTGACACAATCAGACTGGGTCTGAACAGGCACTTGGAATGGTTATCACATTTACAAAAGGTGATTGTCCCTCTTCACACATCCTCACCTTCTGATCAACTGGTGTGAATGGGCCCCATCTGCCCTCTGAACTGACTTTGCTAACACTTGCCCTCCTCTATCCTGGCATGTGCATGTACATATACCTCTCAGCTATAGTTTCCACCTTGTGCATCTGATGAAGTGGGTTGGAGTCCACAAAAGCTTATGCCTGAAGAAATTTGCTAGTCTATAAGGTGCCACAGGACTCCCATTATTTTTACATGATGGTAGTTTCCACAAGAGTCAATCTGAGGAGTATCCCAGATGGGCAGCTGATGTTTTCAGATTCCTTTGCACATATCGTGGTTTGGAGATTTAGGGCCTGGATCAGTCACTGTTTATTGTAAAGAGTCCCACTGGAGTCGGTCATACAGGTCCTCCTCTTAACTTCAGCCAGACCCCAGGAAGTCAACAGAAAACTTTCTGTGGACTTCCACTGGCTTGAACCAGCTTATTCATCCCAGCAAAGCAGGATTCAATGAAGTTAGCCAAAGCAAATCTGGGTTGTCTTAGTATAACAGTCTAGAAGCTTCCAGGTCGATAGGTTTGTAGGATACAGTCTTGGGCTGGGAAGAAGATACATCAGGTGGTTTGTGGTGTCATCTCTATCTTTGGATGCTATTGTTCCTTATTAGAAAAATTTAAGTGTAGGATTGTCTTGTCTTTTCCCATGTGTTTGTGTGGCACTCTGGGGATCACCAGTGGTAAATAACAAATAATGGTGACACAGCTGAAATGAAATGAGAAGTTAGAGCTGGTTGGAAAACTTGCAGCGAAGTTCATTTGCTTTTCTCATCCATTTCCTCCCCACTCCAGCTTTACCAGTGCTCCTTGGTCCTAGGGCTCCCATATACTCCTGCTGGAGTTAATAGGAGTTTGTCCACTGGTTTCACTGGGAGCAGAAGCCAGTCTCTAGGCTGCAGCACTTTCTACAATTCCAGTCCAGAGGAGATCTTCCTTCCAGCATACATCACCCTTGGCCTTGTTCCAGTCCGGAGGCCCCCCACACCATCATCAATTCATTTTGCCTGTGACTGGTGAAAACCGACTGCCATTCCTGTCCTGCCCCACCCCAACTCCAGCTCTTCCAGTGTCCCTCAGCCCTGACTTACAGCCTCACCCTGATGTTCCCATCTTAGATTCCCCCACACCCAGCCAAGCTGCCTCTCCTCGACCCCAACCTGCATCCCCACCCTGCTCTTTCAGCCCAAGAATGTCCCCTGAGCAAAACTGGGCTTGTGATCCAAGCAAAACCACATTGAATCAGACTGTGTTCTACCAAGTGATTTGCTTGATCCATAAAGAGGGCTGGAGCCCAGCTGGCTAGCTGAGATGTGCAAAACATGTACATGCTTGGGCCAGAATTGGCAACGTCTGCCCTTCGTTCAGGGGTGCATGGAGAGGGAAAGACTGAAGAGGTGACTTCGGGGGGGGGGGCTGCTCTGCCAAGGTGCAGAGCGATCACAAAGGCAGAGGGTTGAAAAACACTGCATGACAATTCATCTACATTCTTCCCCATCAGCGGGCATCTGAGCTGAAATTTGAGAAAGTTTCCAGCATCTCTAGTCTCAGGACTGGTTGGGGCCAATGGTACAGAGTGTCAAGAGACAAAGCTGCACCGGACCTTTTAACTTGGAGCAGGTTGGCCTAATGTCCCTCCTCGTGACTGGCCGAGTAATAAGGCTTGTCCTTCAGAGAAACCTAGGACGCTCCTTAGAGAAGTTGCAAGGAGACCAAATAGTATTTCGGGGATTTCTGTTGCTCTCCCAGCTTAATGCTTTAGATATAACTGTGCTTTGCTCTTCCTTTGTATTATCCTGGCCTTCAGAGCCCAGGATACAGAATATTGAACCCCTCCTCTCATGCTCTCTGCCTAAGAGTTTTAGCGCCCCTCTAAGACGCACATTTTTATGTCACTATCCCACTCCTTGCCTGATGTCGAGCCACTAATACCCCCTAACAAACATGCTAATTTAAGAGCTGTGAAAGCTCAGGGGCAGTGCGAGGTCACAGTCCGCACAAACAGATGGTGTTTTGTCTGGGATAATTAAATTTTCCTGCATTTTGGGGCGAGAGACCTTTTTGCCTTTGATTTCAGCCCAGCTGCACCCAGCCAACTTCATTTTCTCCATCCTCCTGCATTTGCACTAAACAAATAGTGAGTTAATGGCTCTGTCAGAACTCAGAAGGAGGGGGGCTTAGGGTTGGGGAAAGGGTGCAAGGTCTTGTATTTGGGCCCTCATGTGTTTCAGGCTGCTTCCCGTAAAAGTTAAAATGGTTTTTTAAAAAAATAAAATAAAATAAAATAAAACTTCTCTCCCAAACCCCAAAGCACGTTCACAGCCAACTCTGGATGCCTCGCTAAGGAGCGATTTCAGAATTGAAGAGTCACGGAAGATACATGGATTCAAAGCAGAGCCAGATCTCTTCCAGGTGAGCTCAGACAGGCTCTGGATGTGTCAGCCCTGCGTGGGCCAAGAGCATCTCTGATGTGCTCACCAGCTGTTCCCTGGACTTTCTCAAAGCAAAGCTGTGATCTGCTTGCGCCTGCCTGGGACAAACTCCGAAGGAAGCCACGTTCCTTTATTTCTTCCTCTGCTGTTGCTTCTCTTTCCCTGTGACCTCTGAAGATTTTGTGTGCCCTGGAGGTGGGGGGAGCACGCGGAGACCCCTTTTGTTGCTCAGGGACAGAGGGCAGGCTGGGTCAGCCACAGCAGGAAGTCCCAGTCTGTTGTTTGCAGCCGTAACAAATCCAGAGTTATTAACTGAGCAGTGAGGATGTACAGAGGTGGGGGTGAGAGCGAGGCATGCTCGGTCTTTTGGAGCTGCGTTATTTCGGTTCTACTGTAAGCTGAGGTGGTTTTGAAGGCCAGAATGCATCTGTGCTTTGACTCACGGGATGGGAGAGCAGGACCAAGCAAGGATTAATCTTCTCCCCCATTTCCCCCAGGAAAGTTTTTAAAGAGCGGCTTTATTCTGCACACCAGCTCCTCTCAAGAGACATCCGCTTAGCCCCACCATCCTGGCAGATTCAGAGTCCTGGCCTCACGGACCGCTCAGTCTTTGGGAAACCCGAAGGAGAGCAAAACTTCTCAGAGCCACCTCCCCGGCTTCGCTGGCTAGTTCCCTTCCCTCCTCTCCCAGCCATACAGCAGCTAGTGGTGCTCCTAGGCGGTGAGCTGAGATTGGGTTTGCTCCTTCCAAGAGCCAGTTCTGTTGATGAAACCAGTTCACTGCCACCAGCTTTGACTTAGGGTTTACGTGTTGAACGCAAGGATGGCTCAGGGTCAGGCTGCTGATCTCAGGTGTGGGAGCTCTAGTTTCAGTTTCGTGTTCTGCTCCAGATTGCCTTTGTGACACTGGCCAAGTCACATCATGGCTCAGTGCCTCGGTTTTCCCTTCTGTGCAATGGGAATTGAAGCTCAGCCCGAACTCATGAGGGTGCTGTGCTAAAGACTGTGAGGTCCTCAGATCCTGTGGTGATAGGGATCCGTAGGTGGGTCTGTTGCCTGTGTACCACTGGATTTTAAAGGGTTTTTCAATTATTGTTTATAAAAAACACTTTTAGCATTGACAGAAGCTTGCCAGCTTGTGAGCTGGGGCTGGCCTTCGTTACCCAAGGGAACCACTCTGGATCTTGATCCTTGCAAGATAGCAAAGCAAGCTGCCCCGTACAGCTGTGTGCCCAAGACTGTGAGCCTTTTGTCGTCAGCAGAGAGGGATGGCTGGGCTCCCGAGGGACCAGAGAGGACCTGTTGGGCAGAGTCATTGGGCCAAGAAGGAGGAATCTGGGATTTTGTAAGCCCTGGGGTCAGCCCCAGCACGATCAGGACACAGCGGGGAATGGTTCTGCCCATGGAAGCTTATGCATTAAATCAGTTTGTTTGTCACGAGGCCGTGCAATGAACGCTGCCCAGGAAACTTTCCCATGCAGACGACTTTGTTTGTGAATCGACGGTCCAAGGGCAGTGCAGAGGTTTGCAGTCGGTTGCCACTTGTGGAGACGCCTGGAGAGAAAACTGAGCCAGCAGCAAGTAAGAAGAGTTTGCCCTCTATAATCTCTCCTGCACTGCCCCACCGTCCCTTTTAGTGAGTGGGAAACCTCAGCAGTGGAAAGAAGTTCCCGGGGGCAGCTGTCGATGTGACGTAGCAGGCACTAGAGAGCAGGGTGGGATCAAACAGGTCCCTGATACTCCCTGTGGCCCTTTTACTGCTTTGCACACTGTTTGGTTGCTTAGTGCAGAGCCTGAGTCCCTGGAAGAGGAGGCGGGACTGAGTTTGGAATCAGAGACGGAAAAGATAGAGAAATGAGGATAAAAATAGGGGACAGTTAAAGTGAATGGCGACCAGGGTAGACTAACAATGCCTCGGTGGGGCGACTTTACCAGCTATTTGTTCACACAGGAGGGGACTGGGAATAGCCTTCATGGTCCTAGGAGCCCAAGGCAGGGAGGGCAAAGAGGGAGGTTGGGATGCAGGAGGTGGGGGCAGGTTTGGACGGCAAAGGAAGATGGGTGGAGGGTGGGAGTGTTGTGTGTCCCAGCGGGATGGTGACGGGAGGTTGCACGTGCTGGGAAGCAGATTGTTTTACCAGACATGTATGATAGCCATTTAAATGAAGGTCTCGGCTGCCCTTGGCAAACACCAGCCCCATTCAGGTGCTGCCTTGATACCAGTAAACAAGAGGTGAGGGCTCTGTCGTGCTGCCAGGGACTGTGTGTGGCCGTGTTGGGTCTTTCGTTGGATGGTCCCAACATGTGCCAAACGACTGAATCAGGCCTCAGGCGTGCTGCTCTCTGAGGGTGTCTCTGAGGAGGAAACCATCACATCCAGGGGGAAGAGACGTGCCCAAGGTCACCCAGTGCTGGAAGCAGAGCCCGGGTGTCCCACCTCTCCCAGTTGAGCCTAAATGGCAACCGAGACCCTTCTCCTCAAACTGGGTCATCTATATAGACAGACTCTCCTCAGGACAGAGGGTCTGATCCTGAAGTGGTTCCTCGGGATTTACTCAGCCCTCAGGCAAACTCCCCAATGGCTTTGTTGGGAGGAGTGTAAGTGAGGTGAGGTCGGGAAGCTGGACCAGAGATGTCCGAGGGAGTTTTGCTGGAGTAGAAAAGGAGCAAGGATGTCGGAACTGGTGTTGTCCCTGCAGCAGAGTATAAAGACTCCCGTGGCATCTCCAGGAGATGTGGAGGGATCTACTTTCTCCTCTCCACCCAGTGGACAGTCTTGCCTCCTAGCAAACTTACCTGATGTTCAAGGATGCCAGCTGGCATGCTCTTTGCTTACCTGTGTTTATAGAGATTAGGCAATAGTGAAGGTCACTTTGTGTTGGAATTGGAAGGGCAACAAAAGTGATTAGGGGTATGGAGATTAAAAACACTGAGACTTTTCAGCTTGGAAGAGACGACTAAGAGGGGATTTGATAGTGTTATGGTGAAAGTGGATAAGGAAATGGTGTTCACTCCTTCGCCTAACGTGAGAACGAGGGGTCACCCAATGAAATTAATAAGTGGCAGATTTAAAATGAACAAAAGGAAGTGTTTCTTGGCACAATGCACAGTCCACCTTTGGAACTCATTGCCAGGGGATCTTGTGAAGGCTAAAACTGCAACTGGCTTCAAAAAAGAACTAGGAAAGTTCCTGCAGGATTGGTCCATTATGATTAGCCAAGATGGTCAGGATGCAACTCCATGATCTGGATGTCCCTAGCCTCTTCATGGAACAAGCTGGCAGCAATGACGGAGGTGGTATCTTGATTATTACCTGTTCTCATCACTCCCTCTGACGCATCTGGCATTGGTCTCTGACAGAAGACAGGTTACTGGGCTAGATGGAGCATTGGTCTGACCCAGCATGGCTGATCTTATGCTGTGGCCCTGCTAGGAATGACTCTTTAAAAGCAACATCACAAGTGACTTCAGTAACATCTCCCCTATCAGATGCTTTTAAAAATACATTGTGCTTGTGTTTTAATTTCACCTCAGCCTACATGCCCAATTGGTAACTTGCCCTGGCATGGGGCCTTACACGTGTGTCTGTAACACAGATTTTCTAGCTATTTAAGTGGACAGAACTACCTGTGCGGAAGAAGAGAGCATCTTGGGAGTCTAGGCTGTGGGTAACGAGGGTGAGTCGTTTTCTGTGTTAGTCCATTTGGAGTTTTATTGCATAGTTAAGACTCAGCGCAGCGTGGGGTGCAGATCTGCACTGCTCCCATGCGAGCTGTGTGGGTGATTCGCTGCCAGGGAGATGTTGTCTCTCTCAAAGCACTTCCCAATGAGCCTGGCTGGTGGAGGAGGGAGCAGAGCCAGAAGCCCATCTCCTTGCCCCCTTGGGGACCAGTATACACTTGGGGGGGTTGTGTGTGGAGGGAGTGGTTCCTGTTCAATCTGTAACATGTGAACGGCACATCCTGGCAACCAGTGCAGAGACTGACAGCGTGCATCCATCTCATCCAAAGAAATCCTCTTCCACAATGCAAGGCATCCTCTCCTTACGCCACCCTACCCCATTCTTGGAGGGGTGACTTGGGGGTAGCATCTGTGTCTCTGTGGGCATTTCAAGTCCCATCCCCCAGATGTGGGCTCCGACCTGGTGCTGAGGCTGCGGGCACGTTGCTGGGGCAAGGGGATGCTGCATCATTCAAGTGGCTGCGTTGCAGAGCAACTGTCAAATCAAGATCCCTGCTTTCATGTTTCTGATTGCCAGACAGGAGAAAGCTCAGGATCTCCTTGGCCTTTTTAGATATCAACCCTGTGACCAGCCAACAATAAGCTGGGATGCTCTCAGCTGCATGGGGGCTGTTGCTGTGAGTGCAGGACAACTGCATTTACCTCTACACCAGTGCTCTGGGAAGGGTCTGGGCTAGGTGGTGTACGAAGGATGCCAATAAAACAAGCTCTGTTTTGTTCCACACATGTCTCATCTTCCAAGCTTTTGCTACTCTGGGAGTGCAGTGTAGCTACCATGGATGCAGTTTATGCTAACACCGCTTAGCCTCACATAGTTGAGGCCCCAGAGTCCGCCCTTCACGTTCTCAGGAAGCGTGGACCACGGCTACTCCTCGTGCGTACAGACCTGCACACAGCCTTGATGGAAAAAGCAAATGCCAGGAGTGAGCTGGATGTGGTGCATGGCTCTGATGTTTCCAAGCAGGTCCCTGCCAGAGCAAGGGGAGGATTTTGGAAATGAAACATTAGTGCTTCAGTTTGGATTATTTTCCTTTCCTGTTCATTTTGATGAGGATGGCGTGTGACCATGAGGTGCTTCAGTGCCATGCTGTTTCTCTCTGATCTGGGACCTTCCTTGCTAAGGGGCACTGAGGAGTTCGTCAGGTGGGCTGGCTGCAAGCTTCCCTCTGGGGTCGTCTGCCAAACTGGGGCAATACACGGGAATTTTGGCAACATGAATCCAATAAAAAATAAGAACTGATCTGAACCTTTGCCCAGAACTCTCCAACCAAACCCCAGTCAGCCCTTTTTCCGAGTTCCTAAACAGTTTGCTTTGCTGTTTGTTTTTTTTTCCCACTACACTCCCAATAACTTTCATGTTGGTGGCTGGAGACTAGGAATTGATGTGCCAAAATACAGTTAGAAGGCGCTACTCCTGTCATAAATCCAGCCCCAAAAGATGCAGAATGTACTGGGAGCCGCATGAGAAGGAAGGGCTGTTCTTGGGGGATTTCCATCTGCAGTTTGCACATGCAAGAAGTTTTGATAAACATCTGAACTCTTAGCTGCTCCTCCCTCTGGCTGAAATTCTAAATTATCCTTCCAGCCATCATTGTCTGATCTATTGACTATTTATTAGTTATACTGATCAATTAGAAATGCTAATTAACACTGATTTGGCAGGGTGCTGCCTTCTGACCAAGTGCCACAGGACTCCTTGCTTATTTTGGAAAGATCAGATTTATTGTGAGGATGCCAGCCTGCAAGACAGAGTCGTGCGTAGGAAAACAAAGAATTATTAGTCTTTAAAAGTCCCACAGGACTCCTGCCTTGTTTTGCTGAACTGGACAAACATGGCTACCCCTCTGGAACACATTTAGGAAAGATGTTTTGTCCTTGCTGCGTTTTTATTAGCAATTAGCAAAAACACAAAGATCCAGCCCAGCAAAGCCGACAGAGATGATACAGAACGCTCAAAGCTTCTGTTTGCTGCAAAGACCTTACAGGTGGCGAGACAGGTGATCCTCGAGCAAGCCTGTCTCCGTGCCCAGAAGACTCCAGTGCCTTAAGTTGTGGATAAGTCTATGGTTGTGTTCTGTGCCTGCTATGAATATTCATAAGGCCTCCTTATACCACATCTAAACATCCTCATCCTACTAATGTTGGGGGGCTTTCTTCTTGTAGGCTATTACATTATTTACCTCTGACTCATTTGCATCTACGTCAGTTGGTTACCATAGCATTTTTCCAATTGAACATCTGCAAATCTTCCTGTCCTAAAATATCCCAAACTTGCGTTTACTGGTATTTTGTGGTGCTTTCTCAGCCATTTAGTCACACTTGCTTATGACAGCAATCTGTTCTCTGACATCTTATGACCCAGGGCTACGTCCAGTCAGCTACTTATGTGAAAGCTTGTTGGGCTCCCTGCTTCAGTTTAAGTTGTTGTCTAACAGGTTTTGAGGGCTGGAGGCTTCTTGCACTACCCCTCTAACTTACTTTATACCTTACTTATGAGCTGCATAGGAAACAGCTTTGTCTGTCCCAGTATCCTCTTGATCAGTTTTATACCATGTTCATAACTTCAAGAGCCACCACCAGCCCTCGGTTTCATCTGATCCTAATGCACGAGTCTGAAAGCAGTAGGAACAGCACTAGCCTCATTAAGTGATGCAGCAAATTGGAAGCAAGGAGTATAATACTGGGTGATCCCCGCAAGACAAGAGTGAGGCCTCCCCCTGCAGTCATCTGTTGCCAAAAGTGTCATCGCACTCTTCTGACTTCCAGTGGCTTGCTGCCCTGAGGTTACTGCATTGCCACACTACAGTGTAAATAATCATAGTTTCAGAAGCCTGGTCCATCTTCACTTCCTGATAGCCTCAGTGCTGCTGTATCAGATGCTCTGGGAACAGATCAGTCAAAGCCAACCTCCTTTGGTCACCTCCTAAACCTCTCCTCTGAGAGCATCTTCAGTCCTATCCCTTTAACCTGGCAATCTGGAAACACAAAGCTATGGCAAGGAGACAAAGTCTGGTGCCCTGAATAAAATCACAGAAGCCATCTCTCCTCTCTTGGTGTGCTTAGCCACTAGAGCTGGGCAAAGTTTACAACCAAAATGTTTTTGATCAAAGAACGCAGGTTCGTGTCACTGAAATGTTTTTGGATTCATTGGTAGACAAGGTGGGTTCAGTGGTATCTTGGACTTCCGGAGCATGATGAATTCAAGTCAGTTTCACCAAACTCTTCATGCCCTTCCCACATCCCCTAAAAGAAATTCCAAAATAAAGAAAAATGTTTCAATCTTTTGGTTCAAAATAGCTTTCCATTGAGAAATTTCCTTCAAATTTATGTATTTGAAGTTGGAAAATGCTTGAAATCCATGCAAACTGTGTTTTTCAACCAGAAACAACACTTTGTCTTTTTGACTCAATGAATATTAGAAAACATTCCACTGGACCCCCCCAAAAAAATTTTTTTTCAGTATTTCAGAAGTACCAGTGAACCAAAAAAATCCATCATTTGCCCAACTCTACTAATGCTTAGCATTCAACACTTTCCCACAGTCTTCAGCAACTCTTAGGCTGTGTTCACACGGCACTTTTGTTTCGAAACAACCTCGTTGTTTCGAAACAAAAAAACCATGTTCACACGACGCACAGTTGTTTCGAAACAAGGGGAAGCCCTTGTT
>ML682046.1:3486291-3693987 GCA_007922195.1 Podocnemis expansa
CCCGCTTTTTTTCTTAGTTCGAATTAACATTTTGTTAATTCGAAATAAGATATTTCGAAATAAGGTGTTATTTCGAAACAAGTTGTTTCGACACAACTTGTTTCGAAATAACCCTGTGCGTGTGAACACAGCCTTACATTCTGAACAAGGAGTTCTGGGGCACTTAAAGACTAACAAATTTATTTGTCGCACGAGCTTTTGTGGGAGAAAATCCCACTTCATCAGACACATTGAAGATGGGGAAACTTACAGAATGGGAGGAAAATAAATGCATGGGAGTGTAAGTCATGGGATCAGGTCACACTGTGACAGCAAATCAAAGTAGTTGTTACGATTCAAACACTGGGGAACAGTTCCTACATCTTCAATGTGCCTGACAAAGTGGGGTTTTCTCCCATGAAAGTTCATGTGATAAATACCTTTGTTAGACTTTAAAAGTGCCACAAGCCTCCTTGTTTGTTTTGCTGAACTAGACTAACCCGGCTGCCGCTTTGAAACTGGTCTGACATTGCATTCTCAGGAGTGACGAATATGCTTGTCAGGTCAGATTGTGTGCTCATTGCTGTGTAAATCTGGATAACCTCAATTGGCTTACTCTACCTCTAGGCCAGTTTAAGTGAAAACAGAATCTGATCTCACAGAATCAATCCCAGCGTCCATTACTGGCTAGAAATGGCAGTGATCAGTAATAATGCAAAAAGGTTAGATGTGCTTAATAAATATTTCTGTTCTCTATTTGGGGAAAAGAAAGATGATATTGTCTGAATACATGGTAAAATTCTTTCCATTCCACAGGTATCTTAGGAGGATGTTAAACAGCAGTTACCAAAGTTAGGCATTTAAAATCAGGAGGTCTGGATAACATGCGTTCAAGAGTTTTAAAAGAGCTGGCAGTTGAGCTGGCTGGACCACTAATGCTGATTGCCAGTAACTCTTGGGACACTGGGAAGGTGTCAGAAGACTGGAAGAAAACTAAAGTTGTCCCAGTATTTAACAAGAATAAGCAGGATTATCTGGTTGTTTCGGGCCTGTCAGTTTGACATTGACTGTGGGCAGGATAATACAGCAGATGATGTGGGACTTGATTAAGAATTAAAGCAGAGTAATAGCAGTCAACATGGGTTTATGGAAAATAGACCCTGTCAGACTCAACTGGTATCTTTTTTTGATGAGATTAGAATTTTGGCTGATAACAGTGTTGATGTGATAGACTTCCATAAGGCATTTAACTTGGTACTCTATGACATTTTGATTAAAAAGCTAGAAAGATATGAAATTAACATGGCACACATTAAGTGGATTAAAAGCTGGCTCACTGATAGCCTATAGAATCTAACTATAAATGGGGAATCATCACTGAATAAATGCATTTCCAGAGAGGGGATCGGTTCTGGCATCCATGCTGTGTAGCATTTTTATCAATGACCTGGAAGAAATCACTAAATGATCACAGATAAAGTTTGCAGATGACACAAAATTGGGGGAGTGGTCAATAGCAAAGGATACAGCTCATTGATACAGAATGGTCTGGACTGTTGGGTACACTAGACACAGACATTATGGCTAAATGTAAATAACTTTTAGAAATAAAGAATGGAGACTACATTTAGATAGGGCACTCTATTCTGAGAAACAGAGATTCTGAAAAAGATTTGGTGGTCGTGGTAGATCAGCTGCTCTGAATATGAGCGCTCACTGTGATATTGTTAGCAAAAGAGTTAATGCGATCCTTGGGTGCATGCACCGGGGGATCTCAAGTAGGAGTAGAGAGGTTATTTTACGTGTCTGTTTGGCTGTACTGTGGCTACTGCTGCAATGTCATGTCCTGTTCTAGTGCTCACAATTCAAAAAATGATGAAAAATTAGAGTGAGCTCAAAGAAAAGCCATGAGATTGATTAAAGGATTCAAAAACATGCCTTCTAGAGAGAGATTGAAAACCCTCAATCTGTTTAGTTAAGGGCTGACTTGATTACAGTGTATAAATAGCTACACAGGGGACAAATATTTAATAATCGGCTCTTCAATTTAGAGAATAGTTATTTGAAGTTAGACAAATTTAGACGGGAAATAAAATGCAAATTTTTAACAGTGAGAATAATTAAGCATTGGTACAACTTGCTGTGGGCGGGCCAGGATGGATTCTCTATTACTGACAGTTTTTAAATCAAGATTTCTAAAAGATCAGCTCTGGAAATTATTTTGGGAAAGTTGATTGGAAATCAAATGAGATGTTGACAATGGTTTTGTCTGGCCTTGGAATCTCAGAATCTATATCTGCCTTCAGGTTTGCTGGCCCAGCTCCTGTTGAATTCAGTGGGTATCTAAGGGCAAAATTGGTCTCACAGCTGCAACACAGTAAATATACAGAGCTCTAGCACACAGCTGTAGGCATTTTGTAGGCAAAGGGGACCAACATCCGTCCTACGGTGAGAGGGGGCTTGCCTTACTGTACATACATACCGTATTCAGCTATTGGAGATCTATCTTGGATGTAACTGACATCAAACCCTTTCTACGGATGAAATAACTTAAGAAAAAATGCTGAATCTAGAACTCTGGAAAGTGAACTTATCATAGAATCATAGAATCATAGGGTTGGAAGGGACCCCACGAGGTCATCTAGTCCAACCCCCTGCCAAAAAAAGCAGGACCACTCCCATTAGATCATCCCAGTCAGTGTTTTGTCCAGCTGGGACTTGACACCTCCAGAGATGGAGATTCCACCACCTCCCTAGGCAGCTTATTCCAATGCTTCACCACTCGCCTAGTAAGGAAGTTTTTCCTAATATCCAGCCTGGACCGCCCCAGCTGTAACTTGAAACGATTGCTTCTCGTTCTGCCCTCTGTTACTACCGAGAACAGTCGAGCTCCCTCCTCCTTGGAGCAACCCTTCAAGTAGTTGAAGGTTGCTATCAAATCCCCCCTCAGTCTTCTCTTCTGCAGGCTAAATAAGCCTAGTTCCTTCAGTCTCTCTTCATAGGGCTTGTGCTCCAGCCCTTTGATCATTTTGGTTGCCCTCCTCTGGACTCTCTCTAATTTGTCCATGTCCTTTTTGTAGTGGGGAGCCCAAAACTGGACACAGTATTCCAGATGTGGCCTCACTAGTGCAGAATAGAGGGGAATGATCACATCCCTCGATCTGCTGGCAACACTTCTTCTGATGCAGCCCAGTATGCCATTGGCCTTTTTGGCAGCAAGAGCACACTGCTGACTCGTATCCAGCTTCCCATCCACCATGACTCCCAGGTCCTTTTCTCCAGTGCTGCTATTTAGCTGATCACTCCCCAGCCTGTAGCAGTACATGGGGTTTTTTCGTCCCAAGTGCAGGATTTTACACTTATCCTTGTTGAACCTCATGAGATTCCTCTTGGCCCACTGCTCCAGTTTGTCTAGGTCTCCCTGAATCCTGTCTCTGCCCTCTAGGGTGTCTACCGTTCCCCCCAGTTTGGTATCATCTGCAAACTTACTAAGTGTGCAATCTATCCCATCATCCAGATCATTAATGAAAACATTGAACAGAACTGGCCCCAGGACCGACCCCTGGGGTACACCACTCGTTACTGCCTGCCAACTTGACATGGAGCCATTGATTCCTACACGCTGAAACCGTTGTTCTAGCCAGTTTTCTATCCACCTTACAGTCCACGCATCTAACCCATACTTCCTTAATTTGCCAATGAGAATGCTGTGGGAAACCGTATCAAAAGCCTTGCTAAAGTCAAGGTATATCACATCAACGGCTCTTCCCGCATCCACAAATCCAGTCATCTCATCATAGAAGGCGATGAGGTTGGTCAGGCATGATTTACCCTTGGTAAATCCATGCTGACTATTCCTGATTACTCTATTTTCCTCCAAGTGTTTCAGGATGGATTCTTTGAGAAGCTGCTCCATGATTTTTCCAGGGATTGAGGTGAGGCTGACAGGTCTGTAATTCCCTGGATCGTCCTTTTTGCCTTTCTTGAAGATAGGTACTATATTTGCTTTTTTCCAGTCCTCTGGCACCTCCCCCGTTCGCCACGAGTTTTCAAAGATAATGGCCAACGGTACTGCTATCTCATCAGCCAGCTCCCTCAGCACCCTCGGATGCAGTTCATCCGGCCCCATGGACTTGTGCACATCTAGTTTCTTTAAGCAGTCCCTAACCTGACCTACTGTCACCAAGGGCCTCTCTTCTTCTCCCCAGTCCCCCGTACCTAGTGTAGTGGGCTGGGAGCTGACCTTGCTTGTGAAAACTGAAGTAAAAAAAGCATTGAGCACTTCAGCTTTTTCCTCATCCTCTGTCACGAGGATGCCTGCCCCATTCAGTAAGGGACCTACACCATCCCTGATCCTCTTCTTGTTATTGATATACTTGTAGAACCCCTTCCTATTATCCTTCACATCCCTTGCTAGTCGCAACTCCATTTGTCCTTTGGCCTTTCTGATTTTATCCCTGCAGTCCCGAGCAATGTCTTTATATGCCTCCTTAGTCATCTGTCCTAGCTTCCACTTCCTGTGAGCGTCCTTTTTATGCTTCAGCTCAGTGCAGAGCTCTCTGTTAAGCCACAGTGGGCGCCTTCCACATTTGCTGTGCTTTCTCCTTATCGGAATTGTATCTTCCTGTGCCCTTAGCAGGGTTTCTTTAAAATGCACCCAACTCTCTTGGACACCTTTCCCCTTCAGATCAGCCTCCCAAGGGATCCTGCCCATCAGTTCCCTGAGGGAGACAAAATCTGCTTTTCTGAAGTCCAGGGTCTGTGTTTTGCTTCTTTCCTTTTTTCCTTTAATCATCAACTTGAACTCAATCATTTCATGGTCACTGCTACCCAGGCTGCCATTGACCTCTACTTGCCTGATAAATTCTTCTCTATTTGTGAGCAGCAGATCGAGAGGCGCAAGGCCCCTCGTTGGTTGCTCCAGCATTTGTACCAGGAAGTTGTCCTCAACACTCTCCAGAAACTTCCTGGATTGCCTGTGCACTGCTGTATTGGCCTCCCAGCAGATGTCAGGGTAATTGAAGTCCCCCATGAGAACCAGGGCCTGTGCTCTAGAAACTTCTGTTAGTTGTACACAGAATGCCTCATCCACCTCCTCCTTCTGATCTGGTGGTCTGTAGCAGACACCTACCACAACATCCCCCTTGTTGCTCTCCCCTCTAAACTTAACCCACAGACTTTCAACTGGCTTGTTTCCACTTTCATAATGGAGCTCTGAGCAGTCATAGAGCTCCTTTACCTATAGTGCTACTCCTCCCCCTTTCCTTCCCTGCCTGTCCTTCCTGAACAGTCTATACCCATCTATTGCAGAGCTCCAGTCATGCAAACTATTCCACCACGTCTCTGTTATCCCAATCATGTCATAGTTCTTTGTCTGCGCTAGTGCTACCAATTCCTCCTGCTTGTTTCCCAGGCTCCTTGCATTTGTGTATAGGCACCTAAGATACCCAGCTGATTGCCCTACTTTCCCATTTTGATTTTCAATTCTATTGTATCTACCTCCCTGGATTTTCTTTTGGTGTTGACCTCCCCCACCTGCCTCAGGCATTAGGGCTTCATTAGAGCATCTAAGAAAGTTATTTGATTCCCCCCGCATGTTCCAATTATCCTCTCTTCTATCCCTGTAGTTACAGTCCCGGCACCCCCCAAGTTCCATCCCATCCCCCTGGTCTCCCACATAGTCACTTACCTGTGGGCTTTGGTCTCCTATCTCATACTTTAATAGAAGAAAACATACAATTGCTTGCAGTTACCCAGCAATTTCACTCGCTGCAGGGAGCTTTGGCTCCACAGTTGATTGCAAAGCAGAGTGGAGTAAAAGAAAAAATACCAGCAAAGAACAACACAACCTCCAGTGGTCACTTTTGGCCCACCTTTCTTGAACCTCACTCAGCATTTGGCTGAGTTTAAATGTAAAGTGAAGGTTTTTCGTTCATTTATGGTAGCTCAGCTGAACTCCTCTCCCTATTTCAATGGGAGCCTGTGGTCAGTTCTTTCCCATACGATGTTCTCCAGAGATGCAACCTGAAATCATCAGAATTCAGGGCTCCTCTCACCCTCCTGTGCGTTTTTGCAGAGCCAGTTTCCAAGCCAGATCAGTTGTGCTTTGCGTTGGCTTTTATCAGTGCTGGAACAGATGGCTGGGTCTGGACCGGTGCCCTTTGTTTTCAGATAGACCAGTTGAGAGAACAGGTACAAGCCAAGGGAAATGATCCATGTCAGGACTCTGAAAGGGAGATAGGACCAGACCGCAGCAGAGTCAGGCAGCTGCATGTGCAAATAGGGTGTATATAGAAATTTTATCCCACGCAGCAGCAGCTGCCTGGACATGGTATTAAGGCAACGTCCATTGAGCTGAGGCAATTTATAGTCGAGCCCAAGTGAGACAATCCCAGAAAGACTGTCCGTTCATGGGTATTCCTGCCATTGTTCAAAAAGATCTGCTTGGTGGAGGTTCATATGGCAGCTGACAGAGGAGACATTTTTCTTGGGGTCAGGGATTTGGATAGTGCTGGCCTTTTATTCTGCTCTGTTCTCTTCAGATTCGTATATGCTGCCCCCATCGCTCTCGTATCTGAGCATCTTCCAGTTGTGTGTTAAGCAATGCAAGTAACATCTGTTCTGTCACATGTTGTTTGTTCTCTCATCCTATCCTCCAGGGGAGAAGAGTGCAGTGGAGTGTCTTGTTTTCATAGTCCCAAAGGGGCAGCCACGTTAGTCTAGTTCAACAAAACAAACAAGGACTCCTGTGGCGCTTTTGGAAACTAGCAAACTGACTTATTGCATGAACTTTTATGGGTAAAGTCCACTTTATGGCATCTGATGGATTTTCTCCCATGAAAGCTGTGGCAAAAAAATAGATATGTTAATCCTTAAAAGTGCCACAGGACTCCTTTGTGTTTTGGTTTCATAGGATGCTTTAAATATACCTGTTGCTCTCTGTTTATGTTTGAGTAGGCAAAAATCAAATAAATATGCCTCATATTTGAAGTGCAAGGTGAGGAAGTTTAGACTGGTCCTTCATTCCTGAGAGAGGTCATTCCACAATTCAGGACCAGCACCTGAGAAAGTTCTGTGTCCCTTCCCGTAAGGAGGAATATGGTTATTGATTCCCGTTTTCATCTTTGGACCTTTAGGCTCTTTTAAATCCCTGAATCCAGGCCATGTAGTGCCTATAAGAGAAGGACATGAATCTTGAACATGAGTCACTTTTCTATGGGAAGCTGGTGTAGCCAGTGGCAGGCAGGTTTGTTGTGCCCATGGCAGCCCATGTTGCTGAGAAGATACTTTGCAGGATTCTGTACAAGTTGGAGTTTCCTACCCTATGAAAACTTCATGCCCAAATATATCTTCTTGCTGTGGTAGTGATGTGGTTGCATATTGCTGGTTCTTGAGTCACATCATTTGACCAGGAGCTGAATGTAGATGGTCAATAGAGCCACAGAGGGGGAATTTGGTCCCTGTGGGACTCCACAAGAGAGGGGTCTAGTGGTGCAGATAGTTAGCCATCACAGCTCATTGGTCACATCCCTCCAGGATCCATGTTAGCCTATTTCAGCAAAACAAATGAGGAGTCCTGTGGCACTTTCAAATACTGACATATTTATTAAGATCTCATTCTAATGTGTAACCTGGACCCCTGTCCGTCTCAGAGGCAAGAAGCAGAATCTCATGGTCGCTAGGACTGAGAGCTGCGGAGAGGTCCTGGAGGATGAGTGTGGCTGTCCACCTGCTGTCTGTTGACAGGAGATCATCAGTCAGTGCATCTGAAGGAGCTTCAGTTTCATGTCCTGGCCTGAATCCAGATTATGCCTTGTCTAGAACTTCAGCTTCAGTGAGATGAGGTTGCAGTTGGCCTTTTTCCAGCTTCTCGCTAGGCGTGCTCGGATCGGTGCCTTGTCATTGTGCCGGAAGCTGGCTAAAACTACCACTGTTGCTAACCACAATGGGAGCTTGCTTGAATCAATAGTGAAATCCAGGGCATTGCCTAAGGCCTGTGTCTGAAACGCTTCTAAACCAACTGGTTCAGGAAATCCAAGGACAGAAATACAACCCGATTGGGCCTTCCCTTGAACCTCAATAACAGACACTAGAGGACTGACCTGAAGTCATTCCTGTTTGAATTGGAGCAAGCTTTTAGAAAAATGTCTGAATTTCATTGAAAAATTGCCAATGATGGAATTGCCACCACAGTCCTTGATCTGTTGTTCCAATGGTTAATTACCTTTGCAGTTAAAAATTAACACCTTCCTTCCCATCTGAAGTTGTCTAGCTTCCACTCATCTCCTCCGCCTGGACTGCCAGCTCCCTATGTGTGAGCGTACTTTACCTGCTACGGGCTGGGATCTCTAAGATGTAAGAATCAGGGGACTCTCCTCCATATTTGGGATGTGATCATTGCTATGACATCTCGCTTCCTGTCACTAAAAGAAAAACCCATTTTAAAGGAGAAAAGGTGTGTGTGGTGCAAGGGGATGCTGGGAAGCAGTGAGTGTGTTAATTCCACCTGGTCCTTGTAATCCTCTGGGTGTTAGAAGTCTGGGAGGCCGGGTCTAATTGTCTGCTGACATTGGGGTTTTAAATTAGATTAAAGGAGCCCTTTCAAGTGGAAACATCTCTGGCCCTGCAGGTAAGACATTCCGAAGCATGTATTAGGAGAATGACAAGACTCCTCTTTCCTCGCCTCCTTTTCAGCAACAAAACGACTGTTAGTGCTGACAAGGACAGTTAGGCCTCGAGCTCTAAGTCTATTAAGAAGGTAACGAGCAATGATTTTATTCTCCCCCTTCCAGCCTGGGGAGTCTTTCTGCTGAAGAATTTAAAGGAAAGAGATGATACCTGATGGTTTCAAGTTCCCAAAGACAGCTGCTCCTTCCATCTTTTTGCCCCGTTTGCACGCTTGCCCCATTCCATCTCCTTGCCGTTGGGGAAGAGTGCATGGTGCATGGCAGTTGAATGACAGCAGTGAGATTTGGAGGCTTTATTCAGCTGCAGGCGGTTTTGCGTAGATTTTTGGCATTCTGATCTCTGCGCCGTAGGGGATTGTGGTTCCCACGACAGCTCCAACACCCATGTTGGAGAGCACGGGAGAGGGAAGGAATGAGCTGAGCCAAGGAGGTGCAGAGCAACTTTGGACAATTTAACACTGGAATAGGTTTCTCCTCTAACTGATCAGTTCTGTTTCTTTCCCTGGAAGCATCTAGCATTGGCCACTATCAGAAGAGGGGATACACAGCTAGATGGACCATTGATCTGACCTGGTGTGGCCATTCTTTTGTCCTTCGGTGAGCAGCTACAACAGAGGAGGCTGATAACTAATATAGCATTGTGTAGGGAGTCGTACCCTTAGGAGCTCCTCCTTGTCCATTTTCCCAATACAAAAAGCACCCAAGGAAAGGGCTGGAGACGTAGTTGGAGCTGGGGACCAACTAAACGGTCAGATGCTGGTAGAACCCAGGTCTAGGTGTCCCATGGCCAGGGATGAGCTGGTGTCTAGGAAGGTCCAATGATACAGGTAGTGCTCAGAGTCTAGATCCTTCCCAATGTCGCCGGATGAGAGGAAGTCACATGCACCAGGAGACAGGGATGCTTTTGTTCCTGTGTCACCAGTTTCAAGTCAGAGCCAGGTCCACGTCCTACCATGAGAGGACTATTTTAGTGGCCTTCGCTAAAAGAGTTGGTGGTTCTAGGAGGGTACGCACAAGCATGCTGAGATTCAGGACAGGACCATCAGCCCCATTCTTTCAAGAAGTAAAGTGGCATTCAACCTTCTTGCCAGATCCTCGATTTCTTGTCAGTTGCCTCTTGCTGAGCCCTCTCGGCCCTCTGTTCAGTCCTGTTCTCTTGCAGCCTGCATGCTGTGGTAACTTAAGTTCATCTTCTCCTTCTTTGCTTTCCTCATCAGCAGCTTCCCCTGCTTAAAGAAATAGTCTAGGGCCTTGCCTTCAAACAACGTTGCACCACTTTACTTAATCCAATGGGAAGCTATCTGTGAACAACCCATTCCTAATGGATTTAAGTGAGGGTGAAGTGTGTTTGGGTTAGACCAGAAGAAAAGCATCCCCTTGGCCGTGCTTGTCTCCATATCTGAATCCCTTCTAGTGGGGCACAAACCCACCTCTGCAGTGGGTAGTGAGCGGCTCCTTGTTGGCCCTTTGAGCAGATCTGTCTTTCCTGTGGGCCAGCGTGCTCACACTGGATCAGGGTTGTGGTATGTTTAGTGGGGAAAGGGACTTGGACGGAGCTGGAGCTGCTACCTGGACTATACGTGTCCTACAGATAAATAGAGGCTGCCTGCTCCCTGCAACTAGAACTTCACTTTCGGCACCTGCTGCAGAGGCATGTCTCCAGAGTAATGTGCAAGACCTAGAAATGCAGATTCCCTGGGTGAGAGTTGTAGTCTGGTTTGTATGGGAAATCCAGACCGGATGATCACCATGATCCTATCTGGCCTTGGAATTTGTAAACCTCTCAAGTGGCATCCAGAGGGATACTGGAACCAGAGTTGACTTGAACTAAGAAGCCAACACCAGCAACCTCCTCTTTGCAGAGCTGGGTCAGTGGTGAGCAGCCAGGGCCACTCGTGGGGGCCCATGGCCATTGTAGTCAAGATGCCAAATCCCCTCCCAAGTCCTTGCTGCCCGTGAGAAGTGCTGCTCTCCCACTGCGCGGCTGACATCTAGGAGAGCAAGCAGGGCGTGTGTCAAGGTGAGTTTGCTCTCCGGGGGGCTGCGTGCTGGAATAGTGGCTGGCTCAGCAAGTTTGGACGTGCTCCACCCTTGCGCTGGGGATTTTCTTTGCCTTTCCTTCAACCGTTCACGTCGCAACGCCTGGGGAGATGCTGAAGAGAAGGATTTTGACACATGGAGCACGATGAATGTGCTGGGCATTTAGAAAGCTGAACTAAATCAGTTACACTCCCCACCCCTGCCCAGGGAGGGCTGGCTGGACTTGGGCAGGGCAGGACCAGCAACGTCAAGTTGTGTAGGCAGGGTTGCTGCAATCAGTGTGTTGCCATGGAGGTGTGTGTTGTGCTGGAGCCTTAGGGGTGCAGAAGGGAATTAGGTCAGGGAAGGAAGCAGCCAAGGGTCCAAGGAAACCATTGCTATGGACGAGTGCTCTTCTTCAGGTCAGAACTGGCTCAGAGCTTCACTCAAATCTGCAGCCAAATTCTGGAGGTTTGAGAAAATCTTGGTTAATTTTGCCCATATTTTAATTTTCTCAGCTTCATCTTAACTCATTTTGTGGTATTTGTGGCCTGGACAAAATCTTGAAGCAGCAGAGATCTCACCAGGAAAACTGCTCTCATGGTGCTTCCTTTCTGATCTTTGGTCTGAGGAGGTTCAGCCGTGGGTCCGTCAAGTGGTTGAACCTTTGGAGGTGACTCTGACCTGGACCACCAGAGCTGGCAATGTTCTCTTTTCACTGCTGCCCGCAAGATGACAATTACTAGGCACAGCGGAAAACTATCCACCCCCCCCCACACACACACCTTTTTGACAGAAACTAGTGTTTTCAACAAAATTCTGCAAACTACCATTTCCCATGGAACATTTTGATATATTGTGTTTTTAAAAAAAAATGCTCAAAAATGAGAAAGTTTGGGGGGCTTAGCCAAAACAGTGAGCTAAAAAAATCATTTGCTATTAAAAACCCATTAAAATGAAAAAAAACCCAAACTTGATCAAGATTTTCTGCAGAACCCTCCCCTGTTTACCAAACAGCTGTAACAGTGAAAGCTCGAGATGGAAAAGTGGCTGGTAGCTGAGAGTTGGCCTGGGACCAAAGAAAGATTGGTTAACCTCCAGGCTGTTTCACAGGCTCCCTGTATGGTCTTGGGGAAGTTACTTAAGCTTTCTGGGCCTCAGTTTTCCCAGCTATAAAATAGGGACTGCAGTGCTCTTTTTCCTCCTCCCTTTGTCCGTGTTGTTTATTTCAATTGTCAACTCTTTGGGTCAGAAACTCTCTCTCACTAAAGGAGTGCGTCCCGACCATCTAAGTGAAAGCCTGGTCTCTTTCCATTGGGTCTTCTAGGTGCAAAGGTCATACAAAGAGGAGGAAGAGCAGGGATTTTAAAGGGATGGCAGGATGGGGGAAGCACGGGGAATGGACAAGAAATAAGGGTTGGCTCCTGTGATGACCAGCTGATAGTGATGTGAGTTAACAAGGGCACTGTAATCAGATTTTACGCTTCAGGGCACAGGCTGATAGCGGCAGAGGTCAGATGGGACTTCTGCACTCACACGCGTGCGCACACCCATTCACATTGCACAATTAGATGCGTTCAGCAGGGTCATGGTCGCTCACCTTTTCTCCTGTGCATCTGGCTGCGGTGCCTGCCCGAGGCAGGATACCAGAGCAGATGGACCTGATGGTCTGATCTGGTCCCGCGCCGCTTTTTGCAAAGCTGTGCTCTGAACTGGAGCTGCAGCCCATCTGTCTGTCACCCGCGTTGCACCCCTCAGGCTGTGGGCTGCACCCCTGGCAGTGTTTCTCCTTTGGGGGAGAGACATTTCCATTCTTTCTGCTCTGTGCTCAGCCCTTACCCATTTCCCTTTCAAATTGGCCATGGTGGTGGGAGCAGAGGGAGGTGCAGGTTAGCATGCCCAGCTGCTGGGCTGGGAGGTGGCAGCTGGGCACAAGCAGTAAGCGTGCTGCCAGGGTCGCTGCGTGGCGATGGATGCTCTCTGGCTGCCCTTCACTGAGCTGGTGGGAAAGCAGCCACCCTAGCACTGCTGTGTTGCCGAGCTGAACCCCAACGTCATGTGCAGCCTAGCACATCACTCAGAACTGCTGTGCAGGGCCAGCCCGAGCCGCGACACTTGTCAGGTCAGGGGTAAATCTTAAATCTGCCACCTGAATGCAATCAAGGCCCAGCAATGAGCTGCAGGAGCACGACCACTGCGGCTTGGCTGCTGTTTTGACGGCCACGCCGTTGCTGAGTTTTTTTAGGGCCAATTAGTCAGAGTTTGCACTGCACTTTGTGTGCATAAAGTGTTACGAGACTCCTCCATCCCAGCAGGTGGAAGGCCTGAGCCATAACCCCTCTGCTGGTTGTCTCACGCAAGCAAAAGTAGCCACCCTCCGGGGGCTCTTGGCGCTTGCTTTTTGGTATGGTCTAGCATGGAGGTTCCCAGCTGCTCGCGCACTATGAAATGTGCGTCCTTATCTGCAGCTGTGGAATTGCATTCTGAGTAGCTCCAAGAGCACTGACGGTCTGTCTCAGGTTATGTCTCCGGATGGCAATTGGTGGGAGCTCCCGTGGAGGCGTTATAGCGCAGCCAATGAGATGGGAGAGGGAGGTTGGACCTAAACATTTGGCCTGGGTGTTGGTGAGAATAATGGAAGAGGAGGAGGTGCTCGGTGCTGTCACAGGGGAGAGGAGGTGGAATTTGAAGGTTGGCGAATGGGGAGAGATGGCAACTAGATGCTTTCTGTGAAGACAGGGTTCACACTTTTGAACAAATTTGAGATCCCCATTCTAGTAATTGAGGTCACCGGCAGGCACATTTAGGGGAAGAACCGGTTCCCACTGAGTATCAGAGAGCCATAATGGCAAGGGAATTTGGAATTCCTAAGCCATGGAAAATGCCCACCCCTGCAAGCCAGTGCTGAGCTCATCCAATTTGTGCACAAAGCCCAAAACAAATTGAGCTAAGTTGTATGCTTTTAAAACTAACCAGTAATGTTTGCATTTTGAAGATCATGTAATGTTGAGAATCGACCCAAGAAAGATCTCCAGGCCAAGAAGTTGGGAGGATAAAGAATAAATGTAAGACAAATGCAGTCCACTCACTAGCAACTGCAAACCGAGAATGTCTCCCCAAGTCTCACCTGTAAAGGGTGTGCTTAGTTCTTACGATTATACTCGCAATCCTGCACTGATGACCCAGCCCATCATACAAGCATGTGGCCGTGGCAGAATAACAGCTCCCTGCAAGGCATCGAGCACCATGTTGCGTTAGCGTTGTGAATGGCTGGATCACACCTGTTTCCCGTGCCCGTAACAGAATGTCACCAAGGGCTGGAAGCCAGGGCCTGGAGTCAGGTACAACCTCCCCAGGGAGCAGTGGGGGCAGGAAAAACTGTCTGGCTTCAAGACTGAGGGGGTGGTATGATGGAGCAGCCAGTCTGGCAATTAACTGATCTCTGGGTAAATATGCCCAATGGCCTGTGCCGGGGTGTTGGATGGCTGGGTGACTACAGCAAATTCTTTCTGAGTGTCTGACTAGTGAGTCTTGCCCACATGCTCAGGGTTTGGGTGATCTTCTCCCATGGCAGATTGGTAGAGCTACTGGGGTTTTGCTGCCTTCCTCTGCAGCATGGGATGTGTTGCTTGCTAGTGGATTCTCTATACTCTGAAGTCTTTAAACCATGATTTGGGGCCGTCAGTGTATCAGTCCTTGGCTAGGGGTCTATTTCAGGCCTGGGGGGTGAAATTCTGTGACCTGAGTTGTGCAGGAGGTCAGGCGAGCTGGTCACAATGGTCCCTTCTGACCGTAGTAGATGAATCTGAGTGCACTGTTTGTTTTACTGAGTGCCCCTTGGAGACAGAGCGGGACGCTGTCAAATGCGTGTGATGTCAAAATGTAGACCCAACTGGCACTCAGGCCTGCCTCTCAGGTACTCTCTTGGGCCAGGAATGGAGTAGGAAAAGGGGCTTTCTGCCTGTTTTGTGCTCTCTCTATTCGGGGGCCCTCTACCTTCTGCTTTTCTCTCCCATTGCCCATGAAGCAGAGTGCAGTATCCTCTCTGGCTACACCCTTGATCCACCCCTTCTGCCCAGGGCTGGGAGCAGGCATAGCACACAGAGCTGACATCAAGCTGGGACTCCTCTATGCAGGAGACGTTATCTTTAAGCTCCCTTTATGCTGCCTAAAAGGGTCGTAATTGAACAGAGGATCAAGCCCAGTGAGTCATCCAACATCGGACATCGCCACCATCCGTCCTTAACCCCGAGGCCCGTCTCGTGGCTGCCAGCTGTGCTGTACGCAGGCTCTGTTGGTCCTCATTTCTCCCTGAGCCAGAATGAGCATGTGGGGTCTCTCAGTTCCCGTGGAAATACAAAGCTCTGCCCTGGAAGCCTTCCTCATGGTGGGATGCACCTTCCAATTAGCCGGTTCTGGGAAACTAAGGCTCTGACCGAGCTGGGGAGAACCCAACTGGGTGGTTCCTATAAAGGAAGGACTGCAGGGCATTTGGGAGAGGAGACTTGGTGTAAGGAGCCGGGTGTTTCCCCTGTCTGGGGAGGGCACTGCCCTTGAAGGGAGTGGCCAGCTGGGGAGAAGGACCCTCTCAATCAGGCCTAGGAGAAAAGCGTGTCCAGGGGGGAATCCCTGAGACCAGTGGCTCCGGAGGGGCCCAGCCTGCATGGGAGAAGCCCTGGGTGGCCGCGCTCAATAACAGTAAGGAAGAGCTCTGCAGAGCCCAGGAGAGTTGGGTGAGGCGTCTGCAGAGATTGGAAGTGCTTTCGTTCCTTTGAGCTGGGGTGTTGTTCTCTTGGGCCCCTCGGTGCACCAGGCCAGAGGGCCAAGGCATCACACAGACTGCCGGAGTCTGGTCAAGGTGGAGAGGTTGCAGCACCAGAGCTTGTGACAGGGAGACACTCCAGGGTGGCAAGTCCAACACACTAGTCACTGGACCACCCTAGGTGTCTCAGGGGCATCTCAGTCCCCCCGGAGAGGACAGGTGGTCAAGTTTGTGAACTCTGCCATGGAGCCAGAAGTGGGTTTTAATGGTAGGGAGAGGTTCAGGAGCTCCAGCTGGTGCAGAAGAGAGGAAGGCGCTAGCCCTGAGGCCAGTCACAGCCCTCCGCCCCACAGAGGCTCTCCCCTCCCACAGTGTTTCGTTGGTTTTCCAAAGGTCAGTGGCACCCTAAGCTGTGTCCAAATGGGCTTTCGGAGCTTGTGTGTTTTATCTGTTGCTTCTTTGGCTGATTACCGCTACCCCATTATTTGAATTTAAAAGCACGCCCCACGGCTAAAGATCCTGTAACCACGTTCAGTGTTACAAGAGGGTCCTGCTGTGGGTTCCCAAAGTAGCACCTGAGATGACGGAGGTTGGAATGATGAGATGAGGCTAATTTATTTTCCCTGTTTGTGCCGTCCACAAACCAGGAAACCTGACTCACTGATTGCCTGTTCTCGCAGGCTGCACACGGGGTCTGCGTCCCTGGACTGGGAGTCCCATTGCTTTGGCCACTGTATAGATCAGTGGTTCCCAGCCTTCTTGACTTCTGAGTCACAGGTATCATTTTTACAGCCCTGAAGGGCCCCAGCCTCCTCCAGCAGCCTCTTCTCCCTGTCTCATCCATTCCCTCTGAAACGTAGCTTGCCTTCTTGCTTGCTGATCTCCCCCCTCCATGGCTGAAGCAGGGAAACCGCACACATCCTGCAGCTCTGTGCACTCTCTGTGTCCCAAGGCAGTGGACCCTTCTGCAGCCAGGGGGGCAGAAGATCAGTGCTCCCCTTCTATCCCACCGGCTCCAGCAAGGACCCTAGCACCTATTGACCTACACAGAGTGCTGCAGCCAGGGGATGGGCTTGTAAATCTCCTGTCCCTTTGACTGCAGCAAGGAACCTGCATTGGTCTTTTAGCCCTGCAGAAAAGTGCTGCACCTGGGTCCTAGGCAGTCACTCCATTCTGCAACCGGCAGGTGGGGAGCCAAGGGCCACTTTGGGCACCGGGAACACGGGTTGGGAGCCGCTGCTATCGATGCAGAGAGGTAGGTTGTAAGTTGTTGCTACGCCCTGCTAATGAGGCAGTGTGGAGCAGCACAGGGACAAATTGCAACGGGATCTCCATTGCTTCCTGGCATCTGTCACTCAGCAGCTCCGAAAAAGATCAGGCTTACTCAGCACAACTGGCCAGCTATTGGAGTTGGCACACTGAGCGGGGAGCCACCTTTCTGTGCCGCCATCTCACCATCTGCTCAGGAGGGCTGTGGAATTGGAAGGTACGGAGGATGGAGCTCTCACATGGCTGTGGAGGGGATAAATGTCTTAAAACAGTGACTCTACCTGGTTTTATTTGCATTGTTCTTTAACCCAGGCTTTCCCTCCACTCTCCTGTGCCTGTTTCATCCGTGTGTTACCTGTATTGGGGTGATTCTCCCTTGGCAAAACCACACTTCTATGGAGTTACACCTGAGCACCCTTGACAGGATCCTCATGTGTCTGCAGCTCATCTGTGCTGTGATTGCAGCAGGCAGGCTGCTGTAGGAAATGCTAACCACTCTTCTCGATCTGGTGGAGGGTGCTGGAGGAGATGGTAGCTGTACCCTGCAATGATGGCAAGCTTCTGAAAGGGGTGATTCTAACCAGGGCACGTGACACCCAGTTTTGACCTGCACCGTCGGACAAGACTGTTTAGCCACAGCCACCGTGGGCAGCCTTGACCTTGGTCTGAGGCATTGGTGGGGTGCCCTTCCATTGATTTAGTTGGGGTTGGCCCTGCTTTGAGCTGGAGGGTTCAACTAAATGACCTCCTGAGGTCCCTCCTGGTTCAGTGAGCCAGCACTGTCCCAAGCGCCTGGGAGGATTTCAGCTCACTGACCTGGGATGGTGGCTGGCTGCATGGCTCTGATGGATGGGGCAAGCCAAGCCGTATGGCATGAGTTACACCCTCATTGCAGGCTCACTGCTCTTCCGGTTACTAGTTCTGATTTGGGGAGAGGGATGTGCTTGGGGATTCACATGGCCCATGTGATTCTGGAGGGGAAGTTTTGGAGTGGAAAGGGACTTTTTCACCACTGCTCTCATCTATGCCCCCCCTTACCTTCCCTAGGTCACGTTTATTCTGAGTGCAACAGTTGTGCTAAAGGGAGAGCCACCAGACTTACCTGTGCTCATCACCTGGATCAGGGAAGTTGCTTCCCTTGATTGTGTTTGTTATTCCTGTAGGACCTAAAGGCCCTAGCTAGGTCTGGAAGCTGTCCCGTTGCTCTAAGTGCTGCACACGCACATTGAACAGAGGAAAGTCCCTGCCCTGGAGTGTCTCGAGTCTCAGACACAAGGCCCAGATGTAAAGAAGGCAGAAGCAACTTGCCAAAGGCGTTTTTATACATTTACTGCAGCAGGGGGTAAATAATGTGCCCAGATGCCATGGTGATGGCATCGTACGTGTCTCTCTTGTCCAACTGAGCATACAGAACTGGGTGTATTTAGACGTGAATACCTACAGGCTGGCCTCAGGACCATTCCAGAGAAGTCCCACTCTCCTTCATTGAACCAGAGCCATTTTCCCACCTCGTCTGCCCTGGAGCACATATAAAAGTGAACTATAGTGACCCTTGTGAACAAGAGCAGGAAGGGGGCAGTGTGGGTGAGGAGGGGCACATGCTATCGGAAATGGCTCCTGGCTGATGCCAGGCTGCAGCCAGCCTATGCTTTGACTCAGCTGCACCTTGTAATGCTCTCCTTGTGTGACTCACGTCTTTCGGCTGCAGAAGGAGCGGGGGCAGTATCTGCCAGGGGAGTGGGGTTGCTGCTCGAAGGCTGAGTGTGGTCAGGAGCCGTCTCCCTTGACGCCAGGGTGGCTAATAGAGTCATTTGGGTTATCTCATCCATCCCCCTGCGTCAAGGTAGGATTGGTTGTGATCCTTCTGCCCTGTCCAGGATGCCTGCTTTTCTTCCTCATTTGTCTACTCCATGTCACTGGTCCCTTTCCCTTACGCAGAGGTCCTTTCTGCATTTGCAGGTCGTTCTTGTATTCCCTACACACCCTGGACAGAACGTAACCCAGTGCCATCACTTTTGCTTGCGGCTCCTATCCCCAAGTGCTTCTTCGCTCTCTTCCCTTCTCCCGCTTATCTGGGACTCTCCTGACATGCAGGTCTAACCCTGGCCAAACTGGATTATTGCCGCAGGTAGCTGGCACCTAGCATCCCATAGTGGCGAGATGAATTCCCCAGCTCCTGTGCAGCGCCCCACACAGTTATGTTGGTAAATGTCATAATTATTGACACAAAAGAGGGAAATCCAGCCTTAAAGACTCTTGGGTTATTGCTGGTTGTATTTATTATCTCTATGGCTGTCGCACTGGCTGACCCCATCCCAGGTCAGAGCCCCATTGGGCTGTCCACTTCCAGCTTCAGGAGGTTACAGCAGACAAGACAAAGATCCGGAGGGGAAGCGACCTGCAGGTCAGCAACAGAGGCAGGAGCCCAGCCCTGAACACGTCTCAGGTTATTTAAGGACCACCAGACCTCTTCAGCAAGACATCACTCCTAGTCAGATGCTGGCTCATTGCTTTAGTGCCAACTCCTGGAGGTGGGGTTTCTTCTAGCACTGCAGCGCACCCTCACCTGGCCGCCACAAGCCATGACCCATCCCTCTCCTTTGCTTCCACAGATGGCCAGTCCTGTCCCGCCAGCCTGCTGCGTGGTCTTTGCTGCGGTGGTGATGGTCTATGCTCAGAGGCACAGCCAATTGGGTAAGTTAATTGCTGCTCCCCCGACCCCGGCCCACAGTGAATCTGTCTCTTTGTGAGGCTGTGCAGCTTAGTCGTTACATGTCTGGTTTAGCCCTCTGTGTTTTGTCTCCTGGTGCGATCTGTGTGCTCCATCTGCAGTGTCTGTATTGGGCTGTCTAGCTTGGATCCTTACCTGTTTGCAATAGCTACTTCTCCTCCACTCCCTACCCAGCATCACACCGCATTGTGAGCGCTCTGTCTTTGTTGGCTACTGGTGCTACTGAGAATGGGGGGGGGGACAACACAAGGAACCCATGCAGGGACACAGAGCGTCCCTATCTCTGCCCTCTGCAGCCTCTGAAAGTGCCCAGGAGGGGTGCCGGGGTGATCCATCTGCTCAGACCAGTCCGCACCCATTCTCTCTTGCTGGGATGCAGTGTGCCCTCTAATTTTTCGTATGCTAGGTGCGCAAAAAATTTCTTTTGTGCAAACTTTTGGAGCCAATGTCCAAATTTGTGCGCACTCCAGGGAGTGTGGTCAAACTTGTGAGTGCAATGAAGTGAGTGATGCAAATAATATCTAAATTTTATTTTGATCTGGTGGTGGAAATGATTTTATAAATTCCAAAACCTTATTTGAAACATGTTACTTGAGATCACCTTCTTAAAGTAGCATAAAAATACTAGCACTGTTGAATTTTTTGTGCGCACTTCATTTTGTTTTGTGTGTGAGTGTGCACATGCACACAGCTTAGAGGGAACATAGCTGGGACGCTCAGAGTCACCCACCTGCTGAGTGTCTCACTGGCTCCTCCTGGATGGAGCCAGCCCTGCTTAGTGATGTGTCCTAGGCTCCCATGCAGGGAGGAGGCTGCCCAGGGGTGGGGGTGCTCCCCTGGAGCTTGGGGGAAACAAGCTCAGCTCCCTGCTCTGCCACAGACTTCCTGGCTGACTGTGGGCAAGTCATTTAGTCACTCTGCCTCAGTTTCCCAAAGGCACAATGGGGAAATTGGTCCTTCCCTGCCTCACAGGGATGTTGGGAGGATAAAGATGCTACAGACTATGTGGTGCTCAGACACCCCAGCAAAGGAGGAGAGCTACTCACCTTGGCTGGATAGACCTGAATAGTCGGAGGTGATTCTCCGGGAGTGTTGACCAGGATCTGATACCATGGTGGGTAGAGGCACATTGTGCTTTGCTGGGTGGGTCTCGACTGTCCTGACGCCGTGACCCAAGGTGGTGTTCGTTCGTACTCCCTGAATATGCAGAGCAGGCAGTTCTGGTGCCAGATACCAATTTGTTCTGAGTGCGGCTATGGCACAGCTGGGTTGAGAGTTTCGGCTGAGTGCCCTCTGCCCCTCCTCAGCGCCGCAGAATAGGATTATTCCGTTTGTCCCTCTGAGGTGGCTGTTTCCAAAAGTGAAGAGCCCTGACCTGCAAAGACCTTTCGTGGCCTCCGAGGCTTCCCCTGCGGCGTTGTAGTGGAGCCCACTGGCAGAGGGCAGGCCCCTTTCCCTGGGGGGAGTCAAAGGGATTGCCACAGCGTAAACGGGACCCTACAGCCGCGGGGGAGCTGTGAGGAAGTGAAGGCCACAGACAGGGAGTGGGGGAGCTCTAGAAAAGGTGGGAGAACAAGGCAGAACTGTTGTCTCGCCCCTCAGTCCTGAATAATGGAAGCTGGGTGCAATCCCCTAACATCTCCATGCACTGCCCTTGACCATCCCACATGCCCCAATGTATTTCTCTCCCTAGCAGGTTGTTCCTAAGGTACCGGTGTGCCCCATTTTATCACTCCATTGAGTAAATCCCCAGAGGGAATCTCGCCCCAGGGAAGGTGGACTGTGGGGCTGTTAGCTCTGCTGACTGCGAGAGAGAGAGTGCTTCACAATGGAGACCTCCCTGTTTCTAAAGTGATTAGTGGATGTTCAGCTTTAATAACTTATGAAGCGTTTGAGGAAATACATTAGTGCTAAATACGTAAGTGAGCAGGCTCTGACAAGCCATTATGTATGGGCGCTTACAGCCACCCTCAGCCGAGCCTCTCTTCCTGATTTACACATGAATTCAAGCACTTAGCAAGCGTCCCACAAAGTGCTGTATGAATTAATAAAGATGGCGTTGGATGGAAGGGGTTTAGGTTGCTGGCTTGCTAACACCCAGCAGCATGGCGGCTCTCAGTCATCAGACAGGACCCAAATGACAGCACCATCATTTGTCCTTGGCTTCCAAGTTCCTTGACTTCTTGCTTTTACCCTGCCAGGGCCAAACTTGTCGCCTGTGCGTAACGCAGTGGTCTCTAGCCTTTCGCCAGCAGATGGCACAGTGCTCATAGGTTTCAATGGCAAATGCGTTCAGAAGTAGATCATGATCTACTGGTTGGGGACCACTCACATAATGGCACTGAAGTCACCCCAGCAATGGCTTTGGCCCATTTGTTCTAGCTGAGTCTCGAAATGATTCATTTCCTGACCATTGAGCTCTTGACGTCACAACCTTAGCATTCTTTTCCTGCAGTTTTTGGTACGTAATTTCCTCGGTTTTAGTAGAAGTACATGGAAGAAACCAAAGTGTCGTGTGGCATCATCAGCCAGGCTGAAACATTTAGATCCACTGCACAGGTCTCTGCCATGTGAGCTAATGACATAATTAATGTCAATAACAGATCGTCAACAGGGCCAAAGCACACCCTTTGCAAGTGGATTTCAGAGTGTTTTGTCCTGTCAGAGGGAAGGGGATGCTCATGAGTTCCAGCCCAGGTCTGGAGAAAGAGGGGTTGTGCAAGTGGTCGTAGCCCCTTCTGTCCTCCACAAGGCCATTCCCTTTTGCCCTGGCTCCTCCAGCCTGTCCCAGTTTTGCCCATTCAAGCCCAGTCTTTCCACCATTCCACCTTGTTTCCCGCTGGGCTCCTTGCTATTGTCTTATCCAGGCAGTCTCATTCCCCCTTCATACCTGGGCTCTTCAGTCTTCCCCCACCCTGCTCCCAGTCCACATCCAAACTCTCTCTCTTTCTCCACTCCTTGACTTTAGCTGCCAAACCCTAACAAGTCTCTACTGGCCTTGGTTGCTGTCAGCAGAGGGATGCTGGGCTAGATGGACCCTTGGTATGACCCAGTGCAGCTGTTCTCATGTGCTTACAGATTTTTTTTCTGGCCAGATATATTGTGTGTGTGCATTTTCCCCACCATGGAAACAGCAAAAGACACATCCCTGACACAAAGGCCATCCCTTTGCTGAATTTCAAGTTCCTTCTCCAAAGCATGTAGACGTTAGGTTTTTCTCAATGAAACAGTCATAACAATGCCATTAACATGGGCATGTATTCTTCCCTAATCATGTTCTCAGAAGCAGTTGGACAGTTTGTGCTGAAAGTTTTCAAAATAATTCAGCTGATGCTGATGCCCTGGCATGAAAAGTTTCTGCCTGAGTGTTTAAATTTTGGCTAAGTTATCAGCTATCGGAAACAAGGGCTTGTAGTGGCAAGTGATGGGCAACCTTAACTATAGGTGTTCAACTAGCAGAGTAACACTCAACTGAAAGGCAGGAAAACATGTCCCTATACAAATAAATATGAGAGTGCATATGAAATATCTTCTTCTTGGTCCCATTGTCTCTCTACCAGGCTAAAGTGTATGATAGCCCAGGACAAGACAGTACTGAAAGAAATGGGATGCACCCCAATGGGACTATGTATTTTGGAAACCTAGCTGGCTTCTGAGTAATGTTTATTTTTAGCTGGAAGGGAGAGGAACGGTGAAGCTGAGGTGGCCGTGACTGCTGGGCACCCAAATAGCGAAGCCAGAAGATCATGGCTAAATAGCTCTGGCATTATCTGGAGTCCCCAGATTTCCTTGACCCCTTTTAGTCCCCATTTAGCCCTGAGTATGAGACAGGACTGGACCACAAATCCATGTCATAAGAAGAAGTTAAACTTTAATGTTTCTTGTGGAGTGGTTACAGCGTTCTTGATCCTCTTCAGCTACCAGGGACCAGGGGGGACCTTAACAGAAAGACGCTTTCTGGTGTGTGGGTGTTTTAACTGCTTTTTATGACATGGCTTTGTGTAACACATTCATACATACTTTGCATGTGCCACTAGTGGCTGGTCCCTAGAGAAGTTAACAGTCAACTGCTGCTTCTAGGTAAGAGAATTGCTCCCTTAGCTCAGGTGATAGAGACTGATGCTAAACTTCCCTGACTTAAACCCATGTTGGAGTGGGAGAGTTGTAGCTTATGCTACAAATGTAAATGGTTTGTGATGCTCTCCCTTGGCCCTCTTACAACAAAGGTGGCTTTTTATCACAGTCTCAGCCACGTGCATGAATTTACACTGACCAGGCTGCTTGACTGAACATGTGTACAGTGGTGTGTGCCGTGGAAACATCGGCAGCTGTCCCCCTACTGCCTTTGCAGTGGCCAGAGTGTTTCAATGGCAGGCATGCTGTTGCCTGATTTCTAATTACTTAGTAAGTCGGGTAGGGTTACGAGCTTGCCATGGATTTGATCAGAAGTCAATGAGATTCTCGTCATGCTGCACAGGTTTTCACAAGGATCCTAAGCATGTATGACAGGAATATTCATGCCAATGACCAAATACATATAATTTTACAGAATTTATTAAAAGAACATAAAATGATAGGCAGATAAGTGATTAAAGACAAATGCATAAATGGATAAATCAAATTAAATAGGAAAGTGGATAACACAGTGGAGAATGATTTGAATTAAACTTATTTTAAGATACATGTGCTATGTTTTCTATAGTATGCTTTGGATTAATATATTCCCACCTTTCCCTGCTGACCTGGCCAAGACAGATGGCTGGTCTCTCAACTCTGGCATGGGTGGGCGGAGGTACAGCCAGAGCTAAGAGCTATAGAGCTGAGTAAGACTCAAACTATGGTTAATACTTAAGCATCTTGAAACAAAAGATCCTAATAAAAGAAAGAAAAGCCTGTTTTATACCCTAAGCAATATGGTTCCTCTTCCACCCACAAATACTCAAGATACACTTCTCCTATAGGCTGGCAAGTTTGTGTATTAATGACACATGATTGATATACCCACTTCCTTTCTAGATGGTTCCAAATAGTACATTCTTCACATCTACTGTTATTTCTGGCCTTTTTTGTGGGGTTTGTGGTGGACCTGTAAAGCATGTCTGGGCAGCCCCCGATCTTATGCCCCTGGCTATTTGAGGTGTTAAAGTGTCTCATTCTTTCCTTGGGCTAAGGGGTCCTAAACATAGGTCTGCTTAGCTTTCTTGCAGGGTGTGGCCTCCGGGTTCTTGCATCTTAGCATTACTAATTATATATGAATCTATGATTTTGTTATCATAAAACGAATACTCACAGTTATAGGGAAACTTAAATCTATCCTTAAACTATATGAGGAAAAGATTATGTGCAGGCAAGCCAGCTAGATCTATAGGCCGCACTGCAGAGTGGCACCATCAGCATGGGGCAGCGCGTCCTAAAGCACAGAGCAGTGGGTGCATAAAGAAGCAGCCAAACTGATTGTACCCGTGGCCTGATGACAAGACAGGACAGTCCTGTGTCAGCCTGTGGGAGGAATGATCCGCTTCATGCTAACCAAGCACCAAGAGTGTGGCATGAGGACATAAGCGTGGGTTAGAGCCGCGTTGCCCAATCCGTGTGCCCTGGCACACACATGTGCTGTCAGGTCTGAGTAGGTGTGCCACAAAATTTTTTGAAAAACTACTCAAAGCGCTCTGGATGGGCTCATTGGCTCATGAATATTCATGAGTTCATTTGGAAACTATATGGTGGTGTGCCTTAAATTAATTAAAGGTAGCAAGGTGTGCCACACCATAGAAAATGTTGGGAACCACTGGGTTAGAGACTCCATCCCAGTGTGTCCACACTTGATTAAAAGTGATTCTGTAGTATCCTGTCTGCATCTCACACCCCATCCTAAATCCTGTGAGTAGCAGAGCAGCCTGGAATTGCTCCGCTTGACAGCAACCTTTCTGAGCAAGACTTTAACCGCCCAACTGGCACTGCACAGGGTTTGTGGACAGACCCACCTTGCTGCCCTGAAGAGATCATTAAAGAAAGGCAGGATGGGATCCAATGACTGCAGGCTTAAATCAGCCGTGTTCAAACAGACAGACAGAGTCAGCGGTTTCACAGCAATGGCCTGTCCGCTCCATCACTTGCAGTTAGATGTCGTTTTCCACAGTCGCCGGACTGGATGCAGGTATCCATGGGGGCAGCGCTAGCAGGAGGTCACACTGGATAGTCAGAAGGGTCCCTTTTGGGTCTGCAGCCTAGGTTTTGACACAGGTGCTGCCATGCTGAGTTTGATGGCTTGCCTGCTCGCAGGGTGGACCGTGCAATCTTGGCAGTAAGGAAGAGCCCAAGGAGGGTGGAGGGTTGCCAGCGTGTTAGGAGGGGAGCGAGGCGCAGGGCGCGGTGTGGGGCACACGGGGGGGAAGTTCTAAGCTGCCCTAGTTTCCCAGAGCTCCAGGGTGAGAAGGGACCATGTGGGGTTAGGGAAGGATTTCCATCCGGCAGTCTGTGTCCAGAGGTGAATTTTAACCAGTTTTCAGGAGCTGCAGTGGCTGGAAGAAACCTTCCTTCTGCCCATTTAAAAGGAAGGAGCAAAACATCCACAATCACAGCAGAAAATCCTTCTTTCTTTCAATGTTGTTTTTTCCAGCTCCCACCTGCCAAGGAGGGTGGATGGAAAAAGGATGAAATTAAAGAGGCCAAGCTGGAAGGGGCACAGAGATGTCTCTGGCTTCTCTCACGCACTTGTCCCTCCTCCCATTGGCTTGCACACTCACGCCGCCTCCATCTCACAAATGCACTTTGAGAGGATGCTCTCTATGCCATCCAGGCTGTAGACATCCTGCAACTCTCTCCGTTGTTCTGTTCCAGTCAATGGCCACCGAGCCCCATGGTGTCTCAGCACGAGGGCTTGCACTTGTTAGCATGGATAGAAGCATAAAGCATCTCAGAGAAAGCCTATAAATAACCGAGATGGAAAGGAGCTAATGGCGGTGACCGACGAGAGGCAGGAGCCCTCTGCAGGTCCATGTAGGTTCTGCAAGATTCACGAGTCTGAGCTGTTTGTAGACAACAGGAGCTTTGCACTTGTGCTCTCGCGTCAGGACTCTGTGGAGCAACGCACGGGCAGCACTGGTGACGGTGTCTGTGATGGAGCTGTGAGGCGACCCCAGCGCTAATGGTGTGAGTGCAGCAGTGCCCTGGTCCTGCTGGCTGGGGTGCAAACCCTCCTCCTGGGGGATTACGTAATCCCTGGATGGTGCAGGAATTAGCAGCACTTTCAGGAAATGCTGCCAGCCTGAACAGACAAGACAAAGTGTGGAAGATAAATAGAGGCATGAAGCATCTCGCCCAAGCTCACTCAGCCAATGAGTGTCTGAGGCAGGATTAGATCCCAGGAGTCCTGGGCCCCCCTCCACTACCAAGCTCTTGTGGGCTCTGTGGTCAGAAGGGCCAACGTGATCATTTAGTCTGGCCCCTGGCACGCTCCAGGCCACAAACCCTCTCCCACCCACTCCTCTGCTAGGCGATTCTACTTCATTTTCTTCCTCATGGTTCTTTTCTGTGTCTGCGGGATTTTGGTATTTCCCCGTGTAGGTACATCGCATGGTGGGGCCGGGCAGGGAGGGAGAAACAAAACAAAACGAAGCTGGGCTTACCATAACGCTGCCCTCTGTAACTTGGACAATTTTTTCTAGCTACAAGGAGCCCCCCCTGACCCCCTTCAAGACCAGAATGTCGTTCCCAGCGTCAGCCACTCCTCTTTTCCCTCCTCCCCTCACCTTGAAGAAAAGAACGCCTGAGCCCAGCCAGAGCTTTCTGTATCTGGCAAAGAAAGACCAGGCGTCATGGTGAAGTCTCCATCACCTGGTGTTTCTTTAAATCGATAGCATATGTGTTGCTAAAAGATCTATTATAGGGAGGCTCTCCTCTGGCCTGTGCAATGCAGGAGGCCAGACTAGATCGGGGTTGGCAACCCCAGCATGTGGGCCAAAACCAGCACATGCCTCTTCACAGCACCGCACAGGGCTTCTGGCCCTGCGACACCGCGGCTGCTTGCTCCTGCTGGCCCTGGCCCTAGCAGGTCCGCAAGAGCCATGCGTGTCCCGCAGCTCCTGTCCCCTTCTGGCCCCATCCCTGGCACCTGCTGGCCCCAGCTCTGGCAGCTGCTGAAGGTTGAGGGGTAGGTGGGCCTGGCACGTGGGCCAGCAAAGGTTGCTGACCGCTGGATTACATGATCACAATGGTCCCTGGTGGCTTTGGAAGCTATGCATCTAAGCTATAGAGGCTGCATAAAGTTGCATGGGGGAATTTGTGATTGTCAGTCGCTTTAACATGGAAGGCAGGGCAAAGCGCTCAGACTGAGCATAGGAATGCCTCAGAAAATAGCCTATATAAAAATAGAGAAATACATGGCATGCCCTGCCACAGATCACTAATCTTGGCCAGCTCCCTTCTCCCATCATTCAGCAATCCTGCAGTTGCAGACACCTCTGGCAGGTAATGTGAGTTCTCAGCTTTAAAGAACAGTTTCCAGAGGGGTAGCAGCGTTAGCCTGTGTACAGCGAAAATAATGAGAGTGGCACCTTAAAGACTAACAAATTTCTTCAGGCATAAGCCTTCCTGGGTTCCAACCTACTTGGTTAGATGCATGCATCTGATGAAGTGGGTTGGAGCCCAAGAAGGTTTATGCCCGAAGAAATTTGTTAGCTTTAAAGGACTTGTTCTGCTTTATTGAGCCTCACCTTGCAGAATTAACTCACGTTTAAGCAGTAGTTATGTTTTCACCGTGGAGAGGACCTAAGCGATAAAAAGTCTCTAGAAATGAATGAACTCTCAGGCTGGACACTGAGGTTGGTTAGTGATGTACAAAGAAGCCGCTATCACTTAGCTTCCTATCAGTGCTAAGCAATTAACCCCAATCATTCCTCAAACAGGGAGAGAAGGAGATCTGATTTCATTTATTCTCTCTCCCCCCAGCCCTTGTGGAGTCTTTGCAATCGAAGTCTCATGGGAGGGCCCGTTTGCATGCACCTTGTTAAAAATGCTGACTGCATTCCACCCAAGACAAAGTCATTAGCCAGCAAACAGCCTGCCCACTGCACAGCAAGGTGATGCAAATTGCCTTGCCAGCGAGCAACCAAATGTAGCGAGCATCCCCCTCCTCCCAGCCTCCTTAGTTATTTCTGTCTTCTCTCCCCTCCTCCCAGCCTCCTTAGTTATTTCTGTCTTCTCTCCTGTGCCTGGGACAGAAGCAGCTCTGTGGCTCTGTCCACTCCTCTTGTGATCAGCTAATCAGAGTTTGGGGGATCAGCCAGTCTGGGGTGAGCTAATCACATTTATTCACTGCGCTGTGCCCTTATTTTCTGCCAGGAAAGCAATCATGAATTTCAAAAATGTAGTTATTTGCAGTGTTAGTCCCAGGATATGAAAAAGATGAGGCAGGTGAAGTGATATCTTTTATTGAACCAGCTTCTATTGGTGAAAGAGACAAGCTTTCAAACTACGGACAAAACTCTTTCCCAATAGCAGCTGGCCCTGTAGAAGCCATTACCGCATCCAGCTTGTCTCTCTCAAAAACATGCTGGTAATTTGAAATGGGTTGAATAATTTTTGTAAAGAGAGCAGGGTGCCTGGGTAGTCAGGCCATGCGATTGGCTGCCCAAGCCCCATGGTACAATTTTTGTCCTCAAATTGGATGACTGGGATGGTAGCAATGAACTAAATTTCTCAGGGACCGTTTCAGAGAGATGACTAGCGGAAACAGCAGGTCATACAGCCCGGATCTACATTAATGTAGGAAAAAGTAAAAGGCTAAAATAGGAGAAATGAGTAGAAGTGTCTAGGTGCTGGCTCAAGGCCTAACAAAGTAATCCAAAAGTGGGCCTGAACTGAAGGTACCGACAAGAGACAGGCTGTGAAAGTTCAGCTTCACTGAAATTGTCAAGAAATAAGTGAAATTGCAATAAGTGTGAAAAATGGAAAAGCACCTGAAAGGTGGGAGGTGTCAGGTCAGCCTAGCACCAAGGAGATACAGGTGATGCTTCGGTCAAACCTGACACCTGGATGTGTGGAGATGTCCAGTGATGTCTAGACCTATCAAATTAATGGGTGGCAACAAAAAAAGGGGTGTGTGGACCAATCAAGCTAAATTTGACTCCCAAAGGGGGCTGAGTCAATAGGTCCAAGTAGGATATAAGAATAGGAGCCCCGGAGCCCAAACTTTGTGCAGCTGAAGGGGGTGACAGCAACCCCTGCCATCAGTCGAGCTGTTCCGTTGCATTGAGAGCACGAATGCTGCCAACAAATCTGTTGATATGAATTGTTTGCCATAGTGCTATGTTGCAATAAAGCCTAGCCTGGCACCTTTGTTTCTACAAGGATCCGTGATTGTGTTGATTTCCTCAATTGTGAGTGTTGCCTCAGTTTACCTCTTGCACACAGGGTACACCTAGGCTCCAAATCACTGGGCTAACTGAGTTCCCACTAGAAATTTGAGCCGAAGGTAACCCAAAGCATGAACCAAAGGAATACCTCGGCTTAGGACGGGGGGTGCAAACACACAGCCCGTGGACTGCATGCAGCCCCTAAAGCTATTTCCTGCGGCCCGCGGCGACACTACTATTACTGATATTTGCAATATTCTTGTATGGAAGGGTTTCAGTGGCACGGCCCTCAGGCTAATATTTTGGTCCTCATGTGGCCCTCGTGGTGATTTGAGTTTGAGACCCCAGCTTAGGATCACCAGGCTAACTGAGTTCCTGCTTAAGATCCAAGCCAGCCTCTAGATCACTGGGCTAACGGAGTCCCCACTAGAGATCTGAGCCGGGGTGATCCTGAGGGAGCACACCTTCCAAGATTCACATACATAGCCAAACTGATATCAGCGCTGGACACAGACCAACACTGATAAGAACACATCTTGCCCGATATGCCTGACCACACTCTCCCTGGCGTATCACAATTACCACCTATAGCTGTGTGCGTGAGGGATGTGAGTTGGGAGGCACGCAGCTGAGCCTAGCACAGGTGGAGCTATGTCGGCCAACGTAAGGCTTTACCATTATAGCTTGGTTGGCTCAAAGGGCTGGAATAAGTCTGCCGGCAAAAGCACAGCTTTGCTGGTAGAGGCAGCATCCATCTGCCCAGCCTGTGGAGCAGCTGGCTTCCTTACGGAGTGAGGGAGACCAGAAAAGAAAGAGGACAGATTTCTTGACCAGATGGCTGCCTGTACGTCCAATTTTCTCGAGCCACATAATAGCATGGTGATGGTGTATGCAGACTCCACGGGCCAGCCCCTGCATGGCTCATCTGTTGGCCGAGTGGTGCAGCATGCCCTGCCATCAAGAACAGCTCCCACTCTTTCACTTTGCTGCATCGGGCATGGATTGAATCCACCAGCCTCCATTTTACCTCCAGCTTGCACGGCTGTTACCACTGCAGGTGGCTGTGGGAACCCAGATGTGACCAAGCACTAAGCAGAGAAATGGCTTGCGATGACTCTTATGACCTGGGGCTGATTCCCTTACCTCAGTATCTGTTCCCACAGTAGACATGCTCCTCCAGGATCTGAGGTTGGACTCTTGCAGGAGATGTCTCCTCACAGGCTCTCTACCACCTGTGGATGGAATGGCTGGGGCGCTTGGCATGAATGATGTTGTCTTGTGCACACGCATACCTGTATTCGTGTCAAGAACGTCACCTTGTCTGTCTGGCACTGGTCCTGGGGTCCTGCCCTGTGTTCCCTGAACGATCCACACAGGACGGCTGCAGAGGACGATGAAAGGTCTCTGGTGTTGTGGGATCCAGTGCGTGAGCGTTCATGCCTTCACTGGCTGTCACTGGTTTTTTTTTAAAGCAGCTGCAAAATCCATGTCTTTGCACAAACAGACACACTATTTTAAGGGCAGAAAGAAGCCCACAGACCCATGGTGTCCAGTCACAGACAGCAGCAGGAGAAATGTGTGGGTTTTGTGTGCATTGTGCAGAATGAGTAGTGAATATTTTGAAAGAAGAAAAGCAGCATTTTATAGCTCAGCCATGGGTCAGTGGATTTTGTGGCAGGGAAGGGGAAAATCACCCCCAGGCTTCATGCCATGAGCTAGTCGTGCAGGCGTCAGGTGGGAATCAATCTGCACAGTGCAGTGTGACAAATTACAAGAGACTTTGTTCCTTTTTTTTACCTTTCTAGTGTGAAATAGCTGGTATTGGCAGTTACCAGACTCAAGACCAATGGTCTAACGAGGTTTGGCAAATCTGGTGTTTCCCTATTGTACTGAAAACCCAGAAAACTTTTCTTTGCTGGATTATTTATTCATGGTGACATCAAGATGTGGCCCCAAATTACTTGCCAGAGAAATGATCTTCTCTATGTTTGTGCATAATGAGATCAGAGCAGAGCTCCATGCAGGCCAGTATTCTCACTCTGCCAGTGGCTACCATCGGTGGGTTTCAGGAAGGCAGTTGTGGGGTCACCTGCAAGTCAGGAAACTTCTCTCCTCGTCCCACGTTCATTACTGATTAGCTCTCACCAAAGGCATGGTGGTTTAGATCTTTTCCAAATGCCCTGGTTATTCCAGAAGAGACCCACGTGATCTCCTGGATGGCACAAAGACAAAGATTTCATCCCTGTGGTTCCTTCGTCAAGCCTATTACTTCTCTTTCAGCTGAAGCATCTTTTGGAAAGGCATTCACCCTTGGTTTAGACTTCAGATAATGGAGACCTCGCCTCAGCCCTGGGAATTTTTTTTTCCCCCAGTGGCTAAGTAGTCCACTTAAAAATTTGCACCTTGTTTCAAAATCAGAATATGTCTTGCTTCGGTTTTCAGTTTTTGTGTCTTGTTATGCCTTCGTCTACTAGATTAAGGACCAACCAGAAATCTTCTTTGATCAAGTCTCCTCCTCTCCTGCTGACACAGATTAAGTATATGTCTCTTATGCTAAAGCTGTTTGTCCCTTCCCTGAATCATTTCCATGGCTCTTCCCTGAACCTTTCCAATTTTTGGCCACCCTTTTTGCAACCTGATTGCCAGGACAGGAAACAGTGTTCCAGTAACGTTCTCGCGAGGTCTGTTTGCAGAACCGTTCTGTTCTGTTCGGGTTCTTCTGTTGCACTCACCACTGCAGCATACAAATGTTTTCCAGTAGTGCACTAAGCAGCGGGATGAATGTCTGTCAAGTGTTTGCTGTCTCCTCTGCCAGGGGAAGAAGTGTGTGTAATGGAGTATTGTCCTGGAAATATATGTATGTATGCATGTATTTATGTATTGTCTGTTAGAAATGGCAAGGACAAAGAAATGCATCTTGTAAATAGAATAGACACGAGTGAGATTTGCGGTGGGCATTAATTCCACAGGGTCAGTTTGGTGCTGAGAAACCTCTGTCTCTTGGCTATCACCTGTCATCTCCCTGCTTCTACTTGGTATTCCTCTGCACGTATATCGCTCTTGGCCACAGCATCAGTCCAGGAGCTCATATTTAGTTGGTTTCCACTATAATGTCTCAGTCCTTATCAGAGATGCTTGTTTCCTAAGCTCATGGTCCACCATCTGGTAAGTGTGACCTGAAATCTTTGCTCCTAGATGTATGGTCTTGTATTTGGCTTTATAAAAACACATGCTGTTGTTTGAGTAAGTCCAGTTTGTGAAGGGATCTAGTTCTCTCTGCATACCTACCTATCATGGGGCGCACATCTGGGCACCCCTAGGCTATGATCTATGTAACTTTTCTGTTCACTTTTGCAGTGTGATTGGGTGGTTTGATGCCAGTTTTGCCATGCAAGGTTCCTTTTTGAATGCTTTACCGTATGGTTATGGTATCATGTGTCCTGCAGCGTCAGGTATGTGTACAGGTGTGAAGCATGTCACATGGCTCAGACCAGCAGGGCTGTCTCAGCACAGAGGCTGGGGCATACGTGACAAAGACAATGCAAACTGAGCTGCCTGATTCAGGTGGGGCAAAAGAAATCACCCTGGCTCAGAAGAAAGGGGCTGATTGGGAACTGAGAGGAAATGCAGACAGTTTGGTGGTAGGGGAGGGAGAGAAACTTTTGGCTTTGGTCAGAGAACAACCATCTAGTAAGCAACTCCAAGAAACTGGGCTGTCCACATGGCAGGAGGGTCTAAGCTGGCCGAACACCACCAACAGCCAGGCTTATGGGTAAGAATGAGGAGAACAGACTAAAGAGTAATCTTGGAATAGTGTCATTAGATTAGCGTGTGTTTTATGTCTTTTCTTTGCTTGTGGTAATTCCTGATTCCTTTATTGTATGACTGTGCATTGATTTGCTACATACTCACTTAAAATCATGTTCTAATCAATAAACTAGTGTTTGTTTTATCTAGAGCTAGGACTTTACAGGGTGTGAATGAGTTGGGCTGGACCTATCCATTTCTGTGTTAAATGGATGGACATGGGTCTGTGAGTCTACGGCAATTGGGAAAGGGTCCCAATCCCTGTAGGACAGAAGTTCCTGGTGTGGTATCTGGGGCTGGTGTGTTCACTTGGTGACTATCCCATAGGTGGCCAGAGGGTACAGACCCACTTCCTGGGACCCATTACACGAAGGAGGCTGGTGTGAACAGACTCAGGAGTGAGTGATCAGCTGGCAAGGCAGAGTAACTTGGGGTTCAGGTGTGGAGACTGGGGGGTCACACGGCACACTGGACCAGATTTTGAGAGGGCACCATCACACTACCCTGTCTTTATCATTATTTATCCCCCCAGGACCCTCTGTGCCATCACCATCATTTACCAACAATGATTTTATATTTTCTTTAAGATCATTGATAAAGATATTGATGAGCACTGAGCCCGGAACAGCTCCCTCGGGAACCCCGGCAGAATCACCCTCATTGAATGATGAGTTCCCATTTTACAGCTAAGTCTTCATTAGCAATTATCTTTTTCATTCTTCTTCTTCTAACTCTGGATGTTCTCTTTAGCAGGCAGACTGACCATATGAGGCTCGTGTCAAACTCCAAACTCTTTTAGCATCCTAGATGATGTGGGTTGAAGGGACCTCAGGAGGTATCTAGTCCAACCCCCTGCTCTGAGCAGAACCAGCCCCAACTAAATCAGATTTTGGCCTTAGAGCTGAGTGTATTGTCTTTGCAACCTTTCTCCTGTTAGGATCTAGGTTTGGGGTAGCCTGCTTAGACTTTTATTGTTTACTCTTTGTGGGAAGTCTCCTGGCTGAACTTCTGTTCACACAAACACTGCAGAGAAGAGAATTTGGGGCCCTGGACCGAGTCGTTCATTCATGAAATCTGTTCTAGCACCTTAGAGTTAGCTCATCCAGTCAGGGGAAAGAATCGCAGCCCACGTGGCTTAGCTTAGCCAGTCACACAGCTCAAATAGCAAGCAGCTGGTCAAGCTCTCAACTGGCAAGTGATCCATAGATCAAACACGCCTAGGAAAAGTATTTACCACACCAGATTAAATCATGAACAACCTGTGGGTGGGGGGAGGAGACACTCACAAATTTTTGGAAAAATTATTGTGTTTCAAATAGCTGGGTCAGCCCTAGCTGTATTTGGATGCCACCTTGTGTCCAGGTCACCCTCCCAAGGCCTTTGGCACAGAGGGAGAACATAGGCCTTGCCAAAGGCAGCTGTGTGGTCTGCAAAGCCCACAGCCAGTGTGGGATGTCAGGAACGGAGGCTTCTGACAGGGACTTTCTCATTTCTGGGGCAAGAGGTTGACTCAAAAGAAAGAGGAATTGAGGGGGGATGACTAGCGGCACCCAAGATCTTCCCCTTCCCTAGCTGACAGCATCCCACTGGCTGTGGGGAACTGGGGCTGCATCCCATTCTGGTTCTGCCTGCGTCATTCACCCCCCACCTCCAGCACTCCAGTTGCTTCTGTATGCACCTCCTGTGCCGGGCGCGTGAGTCAGCGTGACTCATCGGGGACATGATACTCCTCACGTGAAAGCTCCAGCACTGGCTGCTTATGTACAATGATTAGAATTCAAGTTTGCATTCAAGAAGGAGTCTGTTTAAATTATTTTAATGCTGCTGTTCAGCGGGAGACATCCCATTTTAGCTGCCGTCTTACTTTCCCTCATTTTACCCTGCCCCATCCTAGCTTCTAGCCTTTCCCCCCGTTCAGATCCCACTGCCAGGTGGGATGCCAATCAGGGCACATAGCGCATCTCAGGGGCCACAGTACTGCCGTGGGATGGTGCGTGCCTGGATGTCCTGGTGCAGAAACACAGAGATTCCCCTACAGCGCCCTGGAGGCCTGGGTCTCTGCTCCCTGCCATGTGCAGTCTTTCACCTAGTGTGACAGCCTAACACAGCACTTGGGTTCCAGCTGGAGCAGAAAGCGGGGAAAGGAGCAGAAAAATATCCCTCCTGCTCCCATGTTCTTCCAGCTTGCTGGAAAGCAAAGGTCTTTTGTGCATGGTGCAGCTGTTGGGGGCTTTGGAGACTGGGGAGACCAGGTGTCCCTGCTGCGTCCCTGATGTGCGGGTACCTTTCCGCAATGCTGTGAAAGGCGAGCATGGAAGGATGCCGTCTGCTGGGCGTGTGGAGCCCAGTGCACGACAGGGAGTATTTCAGCCCTGGAGCCAAGTGTGTGTGTTGGGGGGTACATGTGCATGGATGGTGTGTAGCAGCCTCGGTGGGCACCCTGGTTTTCAGGCCGTGGGGCCACACCTGTTAATCTTGTCAATCAGGTCCTCCAGAAATATCTGCAGCCAACAGGACATCTTCTCTGGGTGAGTTCTGTGCTCTCTGGGTGTGTGTAGTTCTTTGGGCCTTTTGTTCGTAGCTAACACCCCCCCCCAAGTCCAGCATGGGTGCCTGGTCTGGAAACATCAGCCCTTGCTCTCTGCCAGCCCACGTGATGCAGGATAGGGACTGCCTCTCGTTTACACCAGGGACTGCTATCCCTTTAGTGACAGCACAGATGATTTGAACCCTTTGTCTCTGTGCCACTCGTGTCTTTCATCTCTCTTTGCTGCCAGATTCACGGTGCGTCTCTCTCACTCTCTCAGGACTGTACAGAGTAAACTCCTAGAGAGCAAGTGCTGTTCCTAGCGTAGCTTTGTCCCTCCCAGGGGCTGGACAGGACATTGAGACCCTGTAAATGTCACGGACCCCATGCCCCCATGCTGCTTGAATCTTTCTCTGCTTTCTTCCTAGGTCAGGGCACCTTGCCCTCACCTCTTCTGCCCCAGCTGATGAGTCAGTCTGGTAACAAGCCCAGAAGTAAAAGTTAGTTTAGAGGAGAGTTGGAGACCTGGCCTTTCTGGCCCCCCTTCCTCTTCTCCGCTCCACCCTGCCTCCACCAGAACGCCTGGCTCTCCGCAGACCAAGAGGCAGCTCCTGTCAGGCAAACAGCTTCTCTTTCTGCAAAGCAAAATAAAACAATGGCAACAGCCCCAGCTCCTGGAACCTCTCTGTCTATTACTGGACATCCCCCCTGTGCTTTAGTAGATTTCCTGCCCAGACGCACCGAGTGAATTATTGCCGGACTCTCACAGTCTCACCTTGTGGTCAGGCCAGGCACGGGCATGCTAATAAATGTGGTCAGCCCCCACCGCAGACACCTTATTTTTAGCACTGATGTATTCTTTCCGGCTTTGCTGCCGTGCAGTGCTGCCAGATTGATGCTGAGAGAGCTTTTTGCTGCTGTAGCTGGCCCCATTGCCCCGTGCTGCTCAGCAGGGGGATTTCTCGGGAGCCTCAGCCCATCTCTGTGGAGAGCAGGCACTGGGTTTGGAGATCATCATTCGCAGTCAGAGTGCAAGCAGGGTATTAGGTTTTCACAGTGACGGCTCTAGAGAGCCAAGGCCTTTCTGAGCTGTGTGACTCATCCCTGAGCAGCAAGTCTTGTGTGGTTGTTTTATGGATGGCACCTGCCGAGCCCCGCTGAGACTGAGACCTGGCTGCACTAGGTGCCGTACATGCCCAGAGAAACAGGCTCTGCTCTGAAGAGCCTAGAGGCTAAACAGGCTATATGCACACAAATAAAGAGTGGGAGGGAAAGCAGAGCAGAAGTGTCTTGCTTGGCAGAAAGCAAGATCAAAGGGGGCAAGGTGTTCGCCTTGTGCTTGGGAGACCTGTGTTCCTGTCTCTCTTGGACGTAGGCTCGCAGTGCAAGCTTGGCGTGTCACCTCACCTCCCTGCGCCATGGTTCTCCAGCTCCATGCAGAGGTGGTGAGGCACTGCCATGATTGGGGCCAAGTCAGACCGAGCTGGGCTGGCCAAGGTTACGGAGCAGGTCAGTGGTAGAGCTGGGAAGAAAATGCTGGTCTCCTGAGCTGTAGCACAGTGCCCTCCCCACTGGGCCATGCTGCCTTTTTCCTAGCTCTCTGTGCTGGACCCACTGTTGTTTTATTATGTATCAAACACTTGGGCTAGATTTGCAAAGAAATTTGGAGGATTTAGATGCATGTGTCAGAAGGAAGCAGAAAGCCAGTGGAAAAATTGGTGGATTGCTGGATCAGTAGGCGTTAAAGGGAGCAATTAAGGATGATAAGGACATTGCTGAGATGCTAAATATGCCCTTTTCACCAGTCTTCATCTCTGAGGATGTTGGGGGGTTTACCTGCCACAAACCTGCTCTTTCCTGATAATACAGAGGAAGTGCTCTCAGAGACTGAGGTGACAGAAAAAGAGATGTGGGACAAACTGATGATTTAAAAAGAACTAAGTCCCTAGGTCTTGATGGGCCATCCAAGAGTTCTGAAAGAACTCGGATATGAAGGGGCTGAAATGCTCATAAAAATATACAATCTCTCATCCACCCTTATTCTGGAGAATGGGAGTAGCAAATGTTGTACCTATATTTCAAAAAGCTTCTCAGAATGATCTGAGGAAGTATAGACCAGTTGCCCTTCTGTGCTGGGCAAACTGGTTGAAATCACTAAAAGCAATAATAGACCCTTTTAGGTGGTTTAATTAGATCAGAAAGGAACTAATCAGCACAGGGTGTGGAAAAGAAAACCGTACCTCACTAATCTGTTAGAATTCTGTAACCACGTCAGTAAAAGGGTGGCTAAAGGAGATCTGAATTGGTGTAATTCACTTAGACATTTAAAAGGCTATTGACAAGAGGCTACTGAAGAAACTAAGTATTGACACTGAGCAAAAACCTGCTAGGAGATAGGAAGGGAAGAATAGGAATAGGTTTATTTCCATTGTGGCAGAGCTGGATGCAGGGAGCTCAGGGCTGGGATAGCAGGCGTGTGTCCAACTGGGGACTAGGTGGAATCAGGAGACTTAGGGAGAGGGGTTACCTCTCCACCTCTCCCCGTGATACCATCACTCTCACTCACCTTGTTTGATGAACTCTTAAATCCATGAAAAACACCAAGAAGGAAAATTCAAAACAGCCTCAGACAGATGCTCCCGCTGGAGTCTCCGTGTGACACCCTCAGCCCCGCCTAAGGGCCTGGGAAGCTCAGACTAGCAGCTGAAGGGACATTCCTGAGGCCGTGGTGCGTATCCGTCAAATGGGGCATCCTGTTCTGAAGGATCGGGCTGCTGCAGCGACTGCAGCAGGGAGCGAGCCGTGGGTGTTTATCCTGGAGAGGGGCCCGGTATTTACTGTCGGCGCGAGCGTGGCTCCACTGCGCTGTGCAACTTGCCAGAGCTGTTCGGAGGAAGCCAAAAGCAATGAGAGACACCCGCTTTGCTAATTCATAAAACAAAGAGGGTGTTTCCCTCTGAGGGGTGCAGGGGGATTGCAGGACAGGGAGGGAGTTGGGTCCCACCGGGATGAACAGAGTTGGGGTCTGTGGAGGAGAGGATGCTGCTTCACAGATACGGGTGAGGATTTAACTTCTTGGCTCTGCACCTCCGGCAAGCTGCTGGCTTGGCAGTCGCTCTCTAATCCACTCCAGGAGCCTGCCCTTGGATAAAACCCAGTTTGAGCAGAGGACTCAGTAGAAGGTCTCTGGCTGTGCAGGCTCTCTGTGTTTTGTAAATCACCTGGGACAGGCTCCACCAGGAATGTGGAGCCCATGGATGCAGCAGCCCCCAAGTGCTGCCACCTTGAGCAATGCTTTGGGGGCACGGGAGCTTGATCCCAGCAGGAAACACAGGGCCTGGCAGCCAGGCCCTGGGGAAGGAATCACAGAGCCCTCAGGGCTCATCGTACAGGGAAGCAGGGATCCAGTGATGTGCACCTGGCCCTCAGCCGAGAGCTTTAGGGGAGGCTAAAGTAGGCTGCACAAGGTTCCCCAGCCCCAGAATCTGGGTTTGCTGGTCCAAGAGCGCCTGCTGCATCCACATCAGTGCCCCAAAACTCAGGCTGTGAGCCGGATGGGGTGAGCACCACAGGATGTGCCACGTACCGAGGGCCACATTGGCAGTGCTACTAGGTCCCTGATTGGTCCAAGCGCACTACTTAAGCCTGGAGGGGACACCAGGAGGGCACCGCAGCAGTTCAGTGGATCCCCAGCTAGCTGCTATAAAATACCCTACTCCTTCCCCTGGCTCCAATGTCCAGCATCTGACCCTGGCTCTGATCCCTGCTTTGGTTCCTAGCTGCCGAGCCCATCCTTGGCTCCAGTGTCAGCCACAGGGCCAGCGTCATCTCCACCCTCTTAGCCTGACCACCCACGCCCTACTGTGTGCAAGGAGGCAGTAAGCATTTCTAGGACGGTACCTACCGGGATGCTGCCCCATCCAAGAGGGGTCGCGCTCCAGCCCTAGAGCCGCACCTGCTCCCACAGGTCTGAGGTGCAGGATACAACGTCCATTGGGGAAGGTGTGAGCTGGATTCAATGGATTGGATCAGCGTTTGCATGGGGTCAGTGAACAGACTGAACGTAAGGCTGGGAGCCAGGCCTGCCTGAGATTTCCTCCCAGCTCTACAAATGAGGAGTCCCGTGGCACTTTTAAAGACCAACAAATTTATTTACCACTGAGCTTCTGTGGGCGTCGTCCCACTTCATCAGACGCATGAAATGGAAAATGCAGTATGTTAGCTGTATATACACAGAAACAGAAGGGTGTGTCCCAAGGTCAAGGGATAGTTCAGAGAGTTTAGCGAGACAAAGGGCTTTGAAAAGAAGGGCGTGTAGAAACACAAACTGCGATTATGTTTGAGCAGAAACCCCAAACAGTTCAGCTGCTTGGCTGAATCTGCAACCAAAGGACCAGGGGATTCTTGCTCTGAAAATCATATACAGAGGCCAATGGGAACAGGGTGTCTCAATGTTCAGTTTGTCCTCTCCAGCCCAAGCAGGGATGTGCCCAAGTCAGATATGAATTGAAAGTCCCTGTCATTCCTTATTTGCTCTAAACTGCTTTCCACATCCAAAATCCTAGAATCCTAGAAGATGAGGGATGGAAGGGACCTCTGGAGGTACCTAGTCCAACCCCCTGCTCACAGCAGGATTGACCCCAACTAAATCTCCCCAGCCAGGACTTTGTCAAGCCAAGCCTTAAAACTCATCACATCTTACAGTCCAAGTTCCACCTTTGCATCAACGCAGGCCTAAACTACCTGGGGGCCTTTCACACAGGACTGTGCTCCACCGGCAAGGGTCTTCAGCCACCCAAGACAGAAACAGAGGGACGGTGAGAGTGGAGGTGCATTAGCAGAGGTGTTTGTGTAGGGCGGTTTGGGCTGAAATAGGAGTTGGGCTGCAAAACGCCACTCAGGGACATGGTCAGAGCTGCCTGTGGAAGACCCTAGGCCTGGACTAACAGGGGAACGCAGGCGAGGACTGAAGTGCGTGGGCAGAGCTGTGCGTGTACGGAGCCAGGTCTGGAAAATGCAGGATACCACAGGGTCAGCCTGGGACCAATTCATGCCTGCGGCAAGGTGCATCATCAGAACCCCTTCCCCCTCCATTGATTAAACTTGTGAATGCCTTATTTTTTATTAAGTTCCAAAGGGGCAGCTGTGTTAGTCTAGTAAAGCAAGAAAAGCAAAGAGTTTGTGGCACTTTAAGACTAACAGATTTATTTATCGCATGAGGTTTCATGGGAGAAAATCCCACTTCATCAGATGCTTCGTAAGAGGGGGAACTTACAAGACGGGATGAAAATCAATGCAGGGGAGTCCCATTCTGTAAGTTCCCCCTCTTCAAAGCACCTGACAAAGTGGGATTTTCTTCTACGAAAGCTCATGCAATAAATAAATCTGTTAGTCTTTAAGCGCCACAAGACTCCTTGCTTTTTTTATTTTTTATTGTATTTCTAGCCCACTTCGTGACTTGGACCCATGATTTATCCCTGTCACATGAGACAATAGATGAGCATTCTATGATCTGGGCTCATTCGTGCCACATAGAAGCAAAAGAAAGATTGGTTTCCTTTAAGTTTGTAGAAACTCAAAAATAATTGAAATATGCTAACAGTAAGAAATTGAACTATGCCCCACCAACAAGTGGACCAGCGTTATCTAGTGCTCCGGCAGGTGACAGCCTTAGAACCCCAGTCCTGTCGCAGGGTGCAAGAAGAACTGTCTTTCTTCTCTCTCATCGCGTAGATAGGGATCTGACAGATGTCTCTGGCGCCTCATTAAATGTGTCCTTTTTTAGTCACAGCCTACACGCATCAGGTCTTTAAACAGAAATACACTTTCACAATTGCACAGTGCAACAAGGTTCACAATTTCGCCTCACTTCGCATTTTTCTTCTTTCTTGCTGAGTGACCTTACACGCCCACCATGTCCTGGCTGACAGCCTTCAAGGAAAATGCAGCTCTTAGAAGCCTGGATGGCTCCATGAGATCCTCCAAAGGTCCAGAACATGCAAAGAGGTTAGTACAAAATGAACCTGCATTAGGAATACTTGAAACATGTTACTTCAAACCTTCAATTTTCCCTTTTGTCGCTAACAGCAAAACCAGTCCCCTGAGCCCAGAAGCACAGGCGGGTCACCTGGGTTTCTGCCCCTAAATTCAGCCCTGCCTGTATTGCTAGATAAGTTTGAGTCGCTTCCTATTGAATAAGCAGAGCTTTACAGTGTGAAACGGAGCAGATCTGTACAGAGAAGCTGATATAATGGGGATATAGATAAACAAAAGATTGAAAGGGCTATGCGGGGCAGGCTGGTTGCAGAGGGGAAGGGGATGTGTATCACTTTGTAATGAGTGCTTCGGGAAGGCCAATCAGGTGGAGAACTGAAGTGAGACTGCAAATAATCACGGTGATGGAGGCAGCGGGTGAGCATTGCTGTTTTCCTGGTGCCTGGCCCATTGATCCCTCAGCGCTAGATTAGCTGGGAATGATTGCTCTTTAGGCCAGCTGCCACCAGGGGCAGATGAAAAGCACCGAGGCCAGACATTAATTGTTTAGGGGTGCTGTCAAGGCTGGCTGGCAGCAAATTGGCCCTGCCTTTACTTTATCTGTGTGTCTACTGAGGGCCAACAGAATGGGGGATTGGTAGCAGGACACAAGGAGAGGTGTAAATCCTGATTTATGACACGGTGTGTAGCTGTTTTCAGTGGACTCATCAGCCAGAATTGCTGCCCGGGAGCTGAGTTTTGAGAGCATCAGCTCTGTCTCGTGACGGGAGTGGAATCCCACCTTGAATTCAGGTATAGAGAAGCTTTGCTGCAGGCTCCAGCCAGGAAATAAAAACGTGGTGGGAATAGGATGCCGACTGACAGCGCATCCTGCTATCCACCCACCTCAGGCAGCATGTTCAGCCATGACACCATGGGGACCCACGTAAGGACTGATGGCAATTCGCTGGGGCTTTGCAGGCCAGCTCACAGCTAGGAAGACCTAACAGTCTAAATCAGAGGCCTCAAACACGCAGCCCGGGGTCCGCATGCGGCCCCTAAACCTATTTCTTGCATCCTGCAACGACACTATTGTTATTTGCAATATCGTTGTATGAAAATGTTTCAGTGGTGCAGCCTTCAGGCTAATGTTCTAGTCCTCACGCGGCCCTCATGATGATTTGAGTTTGAGACCCTTGGTCTAAGCAGAGTATGCACAAAGGTTGGAAAAGAAAGCAAGCGAAGCAGGGGTGACAGAGTGCAACAAGTGTCTTGCTAATTCCATGGTGATGCTCTGTCAGTTGGTGTGGGGGAAATGGTAGGAGTCCTTGTGGGTGGCGTGAGAGTTAAAAAAGGATGGCGAGGAGGTCACTGATGGAGGTTGGAGGTTCAGGGAGCTGCCTGGAGGATGACACAGAGCTGGAGCATGTGGAGCAGGCTGGAAGGGGCAGTTTATCCCTGGGCAGATCAAAGTGGTGATGAAATGAGTCTTCCCATGTATGGATTTCCGACACATGAGGTGAGAGACTCTTAGGGCTAGGGGAAAGCGTGGCTAGATAATGCTGGGGGGTGTGGCGAGGTGGGGTAGACAGAAAATCCATGTATTTATGTGTTCAAGTGCAGCTCTACTCTGTGAAGAAGAGGTGGAAAACAGGCCCCTTCACTCAGTAATTCTACCTCACTTATGCATCAGACAGAGCACCTGCCTTTGAGGAAGAAAATCAGTGTTTGCTCCTGGGTCTGCCCTGTGACCCTCATGGAGCCAGCAAAGTTACAAGAGAGGCGGCTGAAGGTACTTCCAGCCGTCCATCAGCCACAGAGTCACTTCCAAAGAGTCCATCAGCTACACTTGTGCAAACGCATTGAACGTTCACTCGTAGGGCTTTTCCGTTTGGGAACTGGCATGAAATAAACCTGTCTTGGCACTCAGATCCCAGGCTGAGTCTGCAGGGCTGCCAGACAGAGATAACATCTCTCCACTTGTTAATGGGCCCATCTGATCTGGACTCACTGAGAAAGGACAACCGCATGGTGCCCTTCTTCTTGTCGCTTTTCAAAGCACACTGCGTATCAGGACCATGCAATTCAATGGGATGTCACAAGCAGGAGACGCTCCTCAAGTGCTATCAGGGTGTAAAACAGAGACGAACTCCTCTGGTCTGTTGGAGGAGGCACGACCCACTCAGGGTAGGGTCACAGGTTTTGCTAGGGGTTTGATCCTCAGCATATGTTTGTCAGCAGGGCCCATTCCAGACCTGGTGCCAGGTTGCTCTGTCAGGCCATGGTGTTTCAGCCGTATCTTTCTATTTCCCAGGGTTAGACAGTTTTTCCTCATTGTTTCCTGAGGAATCGTCTTTTATGATGCCCAGTAACTGGAGGCAGAACTTCCTTTTCACATTTTTATTTTTGAGATGTTGGAAGAGAAACCGTCCCTGTCTGACTCTGCTTTGTCCCTCTGGCTATGCAGTAGCTCCTTCAATTTTATTCTGTTCTACCTAGGTCCTTACACCATGCACATCCCGTAGTAAGTAACTGCCCTCCTGCTGTGTGTTGAGCAACATGATTCGTGTCTGTTCTTTTATCATCTCCCCAGCAGGGGAAGTGCATGCAGAGGGATGTTTTCTTTAGGGTTTTTCTTTTTATCCTGTATACTACGTGCATGTTACTATATGTATGTTAACGAAGGCAGGGCAAAGATATGTGCCTTGCTCTTGTAGCAGACAATGGCAAGGTTTGGGCCGGTCCATGGTTCCTGAGGGCGTCATTCCTCGGTCTGGGACCAGCCCATGAGACACTTTGCTACTGAAGAGAAGAGCTTTACCTGTGCTGAGCCAGAGGAGCAAAGCTATCAACCATGGTCTTCATCCCAGAAATTTGGGCTCCGTTAGATACCCCAAACCCAGGTCTTGCAGCACCTTCCAAATAAGGACCCAGCTATTAACTGAAGTGTGCAACAGCTGTTAGCTTTAACTGTGCCCTGTATGGCGGGATTTCAGGAACGTACATGTGCCGCAGAAGTAGTCTGTTCCCCAGAGCGTGCTGCGGGATGGTTGGGAGGAGGCTTTCACTATTCTCAGCTTCACATGCAAGGGACAGGGCGTCTTGACAAGAGAATCCACAGGAAGCACAACTGAGTGTCACCGGATATCGAGCTTTTGCCAATAACCACAATAATTCACACTTCATGGGTCAGGTCGTCAGCTAGTGTAAATCAGTGGAGATCCCAAAGGACTCAGCATGGCTACTGCAATTTGGCTACTCCATGTGAGAATCTGGATCTTACACTGACTGCTTAGTCTTCACAGCACTGGTTGGGAAAAGATTGGGAAACTGAGGCACAGAGATGGGGGAATGACTCTCCCAAGACCACATGAAGAGTCAGCGTGGGTGAGGGTCAGAACTCAAGAGGCTCCACTGCCTCTCTTTGTTGTGTGAAAACCTACACACCTGGTATATCCTATGCAAAGCAGGCTACAGGAGCGTAACATGGTGTCTGACTTATTGAATGCAGGGCCCCCCACGCGTACACTACTTGCCAAGGCAATGTGAGGGGCCAAGAGAGAAGCAGCACCCGGCAGTGTGGTAAGGAATTGTCTGTGGCAGCAAGGCGCATGAGTTCTTTTATCCAGAAGGGCCCCCTCGTGGAGGATGGACCATACATCATGGAAGAAAGACACGGACGTAGCGTTCAGAAGGCTCAGCTCTTTCCACCACCCTTTGCCCAGCTCGACTGGGCCACCACTGAGAAGGCACGTGCTGGAGCTTGCAACAAAGGGGTCCAAGATGCACAGGGCTTGGCAGCAGCCAGCCAATTGCGGCTGAAGTTCAGTGCAGAGTCACCTCGTGGCACAAAGGGAAAGGATTAATTCTGCCTTCAACCAGCATCGTCTCTGCACATCAGCCATCCACCCACCAGGAACCGAGCCAGCTTTGCCCGGGAACATTCCCCTCCTTCCTTCAACGTTTTGACCTGGCATTGCACTTCTGAACAGACTCCCGTTCTTTCCGCCACAGCTAAATGCACGTGGCCAGCACTGTGTCCCCAGTTCCTGGAACATCTTTGTGCTCTTGCACTGGGTCCAAAGTCAAGAATGCTCTTGTCTGACATAGGGCCCCCTGGCTCCAGGGCTCCCAGCCAGAACATTAATATTCAAGTGGCCTCCACTCACCCTTCTTAAATGTCTAGCCTGCAGCTCTCCGGGGTGGACAAGAGCCAAATTCTGCTGCTGCTCTTGATCCTGCTGCGAAGGTATCTTACACCTATTTAATATGGCTACAAGTGGAGGAAGGTGCTACTTGGAGGGCACATGGGCAGCTGAACCCAGTCCCCGTTTTGTCACCGCGTTGCCTTTGGAAGGCAGCCGATGAAGAACGCTTATCCTAGAATCTGCTTGCCTATCCATCCAGGGTCCAGTCATGGTGCCCCGTACGATACGTCAGAGACGTCTGAAAGCATAGTTAGAAATAACCAGCTTAAAAGAGCCTCTGGCATGAGTGACACTACGCTGATGGACACCAGCTGACGACTTGGCCCATTCCCCAGTCATTACCAGGAATGACCACCACTGTGCATGCCTTGCTGTCTTAGTTCAGAAGAATTAAAACCTTTGTAGCTAGGAACATTCCTTAAAGATGCCTAGAAAGAAAACACATTACTTCCAAAGAGATTAGTCTCCCAAGAACACCTCAGTGGGATCTCAGGAGTAATGCAAGAAGCCCGCGGACTGGGGAAAACACTTCCATCACCTCAAGGAATCTGAGCTCAGAGCAAGAAAATGGGAGCATGTGTCCAGCCCTTGTTAGCTCAGGTTGCAATGTATTTTCCAGTGATTTCCTTTGTATTCAGCTCAAATAATTCAGGGCTGGGTTCTGTCCCTTTTCTCCTGTAGATCAACATCCCTTAGTTTGCAAGAAGCTCCACCAAAATCAATGGGGTTGCTTGCAGGATAACGCACTACTTAATTTGACGGTGGTTGGCAGGTTCTGGCCCTTAATTAATTAGCATTGATTGTACTTCACTTATAATTATAAAGAAGGAGTCACGATGAAATGAGAAGGTGGAGCGCGATGGAGCAGTACGACATAATCACTGCAGCCGTTTTCACAGTGTTCTCCAGAAGTTGTCTAGCAGCTGCTGTGACAGGAGAGGCCGAGAAGGGAAACTCACTGAACAATCAAAAGCTCCCCAAATATTAAAAACAATGAATAATGATTTTAAAAGAAACAAACTGAGGTGGTTCCAAAGCAGGAGCCATGTTAGTCTCGTTCAGCAAAACAGACAAGGAGTCTGGTGGCATTTTTAAAGACTACCTTTTTTTTTTAATAGCATTATTTTCTCCTGCAAAAGCTCATGTGATAAATAAATTGGTTAAACTGAGCAAGGGACTTTTCAGAATCACTCAGCACTGGCCTATGTCTGCTCCTGTGGAAAGAGAAACTCCCACTGACTCCAGCAGGGCTGGGCTGTCTGCTGTGGACTGACCCTGGCCTAAAACCAGTAACCAGCTGCTGGTTTGTCTTCTCTCATCCCCTCATAGTCTGGCCTGTGAGCACCTCAGAGCTGTGCAGAAAGGAGACACCCTTGTCCCATGTCACTGGTCCAGAGAGACTGATGAATGGTGCATCTGAAAGCGGAGCTGGGAGCCTAAATTCTAGCTTGAGGAGACGTAACTACACTAGCTGTGTCGAGCCCGTGCACTGAGAGAAGTGTACCTGTGGCCGCTTGAGTGGCTGGAGGGAGGCTAGCCGTCCACATAAATCTTAAGAGAGGAGGCTCAAAGAGTTTGGCTTGTTTAGTCTAACCAAAAGTAGGTGCAAGGGAGAAATGATTGCTCTCCAGAAATACATCAAAGGGACAAATCCCAGGTAGGGAGAGGAATTTAAGTTCAGCGCCAGTGTGGACAGAAGAAATGGGTACAAACTGGCCATCAGGAAATTTAGGCTTGAAATTAGATTTCAGGTGATCTAACCATTGGAGGAGTAAAGTTCTGGAATAGCCTTCTGAAGTGAGCTGTTGGGGCAAAAATCGTAGCTGCCTCCCAAACTGAGCTTGATAATTTCAGGGAAGGGATAGTGTGATGGGGCATCCTAGTTTCACAATTAGCTGATCTTTGATGATTATTGGTAAATATGCCCAATGGGCTGTGGTGGAATGTTAGATGGGATGGGAGCTGAGCTACTATGGAGAATTTTGTCTGGACATCTGGCTGGTGAGTCTAACGCTCAAGGTTTAACTGATCTCCATATCTGGGATCAGAAATGACAGCAGCTCTTGTAGTTTCTTACCTTCCTCTGCAACATGGGGCATGGGTCCAACGTTCCCTCTAATTATTCATATACTGTGTGTGCAAACAATTTCTTTGTGTGTGCAAAAACATTTCTTTGTGAGCACCAATATTCACACTATTGAATTTTTTTGTGAGCACTTCATTTTGTTGTGTGCGCAGGTTTCAGGACCTGTGTGTGCACGCACATGCGCACAGCTTAGAGGGAACAGTTCACGGGTCATTTGCTGGTAGATCCTTTGTACCTCAATGTCTTTAAACAATTCTTTGAGGACTTCAGTAACTCAGTCGTAGATTGGAGGTCTATTACAGGAGTGGGTGTGTGAGGTCTGCATTGTGCAGGAGGTTAGACTAGATGATCATAATGAACCCTTTTGACCTTAAAGTCTATTGGTATGTCTACACTTAGAAGGTTAGTTCAAATTAACTAAATTGGAACTAATTAATTCAAACGAATAATTATTCGTTTGAATTAAGTTAATTTGAATGAACACAGCCATACTAGAAACCCTAATTCGAACTAACATGTCCATACACAGGACTTGCAAGTTTGAATCAGGTAGGAGGCACTATTGCATAAGGAAAATCAAGCTGTGGTTAATTCGACCTAACAGTTAGTTCAAATTAACACAGCTACATTGGGTTAATTCGAACTAAATGAATTCAAATTACCATCAATTCGAATTTAAGGGATTTTTTTATAGATTCGAACTAGGCTTTCCTTAGTTCGAACTAAGGGAACTAATGAAAGCAAGTGTGGACATCCACTAATTTTAGTTCAGATTAAGCCTCCTTAATTCAAACTAAATTGTAAATGTAGAAATACCCTATGAGTCTACGTGCCTAGAGTCTCAGAAGGGATCCCACTCAGGACAGCTAGTTCTTCCCTCTGCATGCACCGTGGCTATATTGGTCCTCAGTCAGAGCTGGCACCGGTAGGTCATCTTGGGCTGGTAACTGCATCTCCAGCTCCATTGCAGACATGTTTGAAATGGCTGAACCCCAGCCCCGTCCTGGCATTGTCACCAGTGGGCCTCTCTCCCTCTCCATGAGGCACGCGTAGATCACAGTTTCTCTGTGGCTGGCCAGATGTCTACAAATAAGAAGCTGAGGTCACAAGGGACTAGATTATACAACCGTTAGCGGTGACAGCAAGCGTTCTGAACCGATGGGCTTCCAAGGTGCTGCTCATGGAAGGACGTTTTCACCAACCAGCTGTGAGCTGCAGTCTGGATGGATACCAAATGGCCCATAAGGCATCCAGCGTACAGAAACCTTTTCATGCGAACAATGAAAGTTGTCCAATGTGCTGAATAGTCTAGATGGGTATGCCTACGTTTGCATGTTAGCTCGAATTAAGGAGGCTTAATTCAAACTAATTTAGTATCTGTCTACACTAGGCTTTCATTAGTTTGAATTAAGGAATTAATGAAAGCTTAGTTCAAATTAGTAAAACCTGCCAGTTAGCTCGAACTGAGCCTTTAGTTCAATCCTTAGTTCGAACTAAGAGTGGTGTAGACTAGGATTAACCCTTAGTTCGAATTTAATAAATTTGAATTCAAGGCAGTTAGTCTGAATTAACAAAGTGGACTAATTCGACTTAACGTTAAGTCAGATTAGTCCACTTTGTTAATTTGAACTAGTGACTTAGAGTTTAGTTTCAACTAAATTCAAACTTATTAGTTCGAATTAACAAATTAGAACTAACTTTTCCTAGCGTAGACATAGCTGATGGGTTTGTTGCAGGCATGTCGCTAGTCTATCATGAGGCTTAGTAGAATTCAATTTCTTTTTTAAAAATTTTGATGGATCATCTCGATGGTTGTTTATCAAAGCATGTTAATGAACTGTAGCAGTTAAAAGTAGGCTCGGAAAGATTGGATTTTTATCGGTAAATGTCAGTAAACATCGATTCCACTGTACACACACAAACCAATGAAAAATATTTCAATCAATAATCATTGAAATTTACAGATAGGCAGAGTAAGAAAAATACTGCTTGAGAACCTATTAGAGTAAAAATCCAGTCATTTAGACTTTTTAATTAAGTTTGTTATAAATAGACGAGTGAATGAAGAGTAAAACCAGGTATGATTTGTTGACGTAAAGGTATTTACTTTGTATCTCTTGACACACCAGGTTGACAATTTGTGTTTTAATTGTTTATAAAGCTTGAATTTTTTGAATCGCCAATGTCTATGGTCATTAAATAATTCTCTGACCCCTCATCCCATAATTTCCTGCAACCGTGAAAATTTATATAAATAAAAATGAAAAAAGCTTTACAGTAAATGTCAGTACCATCCATTGAAATTATAAACATATAAAATTGAATTCTACCAAGCCTATTTATCACTGATAAGTACAAACAGAGTTCTGTGGGTCCAAGCACTTTCTCTCCATTGTACATTTCTTTCTCCAGCTTTTTGCAATTACATTTTTGGCAGCTCCAATGAGATGACTGTAGAAGTCCTTCTATTGATCTGTCAGTAGGATTTTTGGACACATACCCAGAAGGAACATTTCAGAATTTAGGTGGCAGATCTAATCCTGTTATGCTATTCATCCTGTCCTAAATCACAGAGTAGGAGCGAAGAATTCATGGACAGCTGTAAATGAAGGACAGCCTTGCTCAAGTTACAATGTCTTCTAGTGTGCTGCAAGTTTTGCAGTGTTGATCTGGTTAAGAATTGCTGGCGTTGTGTACACTCTGACAATTGGCTTGGACTGAGTTTCTTCAGCCCTGTAAGAAATGGAGTTTCCAGGCATGTGTGACTGGATGGCCTTGCTCACGCAGCCTGACCCGTGCAAGGTGCTTTGCCAGCTGTTCAGCTGTGTATTTAAGGACCTGGCAGAAGTAGATTAGCGGGGGAACGCCAGGCTTGTTATGGCTCTGCACTGCATCCCACCCCTCCAGTGGCTTCTCTGGAAAGATCTGCTCCTAGGCGTGTGCCTGCGGTTGACATGAACTCATGCAACATTTGGACGAATGGTTTGTTTTGTCTTCTTTGCACAGTGCTGGTGAACCTGTGCTTTCTCACTGGACCATCTCTGTACACTGTATGTCTTCACTGCACTGCTCAGCTTAGGCAGATTCTGCTAGATTTCTTTTTTGCCACTTTGCACATCCTTATCTATGGAGGGGTAGCATGGGAAAGGTGTGGGTGGGTCGGTGAGGGGGAGTAGTTTGCTGTGTTTGGAGAGAAGCATTTGACATGGAGGGTGCTTGATAGCTGGCATCTCTGCTAAGGGTTGCAGCGCACAGTCCGTGCATGGAGGGAAGTAGAGATTATATGCTGTTGTGTGGCTTGGCTTTTCTTTCCCTTGCTTTTGTAGTGTTGGGCCAAGTGCATTATCATCTCTGTAGCTGTTGCCCAAAGAAGCGTTCAGAGCACTAATGGCATTTACAGGAGTAATTGCGTGCACACTTTAAATGGAGTCAGCCCGATTCTGATCCAGCAGCTGGCCAGCAGTGCTGCTAAACCACCGGCTTGTAGAGCAGAATTCTGCATCCAGTGGAGCTGCAGTGGGAATTAAGGCTGGCAGATTTGTGGGCCAAATGGTTGTTCGTTATTTAATTGTTTGCATTCTAGGGGAGCCCAGAGGCCTCAGCTCAGGCCAGGGTTCAATTGCACACTCATTCACAGAAACCTGGGTTCAGTTGCCAGTTCCATGACTAACTCTCTGCGTGCCTCTGGTCAAGTCACTTAACCTCCTGGTGGGCTTCTGTGTCTCTTCTGTAAAAGAGGATTAAAACTATTTCCTTTGTCTTGTCTGTTCAGCTCATCTCGGCAGGGACTGTCTCTCACTCTGTGTGTGTGTCCAGCACACAGGACCTGAGGCCTATCATGGGCATTGATATAACACAGACAATCATAAGTGCTTACGATGGACCTCACCGTCCATCGGACTTCCTGAAAGAAATCACCGTGTCAGGAGAAGTCATTTCCCTCTAGAATGCAAGAGGGGCTCACAAGGAGCCTTCCCTGAGCCCTTCGCCATTTGCATCCTGCCCCATGTCCTGTGTTGTCGCTTTCAGTGGGCTGATCTGCTCCCATGGGCGTTAACGGCGTCAACTGAGGTTTCCTCCTGGGAGCACCATCCCCCAGATGCTCTTCAGTGATGTGTTTCCACGTAACAAAGCTGGGTATGGAAGGAGCTGTGTGAGTAGGAATGAAGGGGTATACCCAGGAGCAATGAGCTGTGAAATCAAGAGTGGGAAATGGTGGCTGGGTAACAGGAATGATTTACTGACCACGAGGCCTGTTACACCATGGGGAGCCTCATCACCGCCACGCAGAGCCGGCTCTACTGTGAGGCAAGAGACAGACGTGGCTTCAGGTGACAGTTCTTTGGGGCGCCTAGCCCCCCTGAAGATCAGGCTGGCTCCCACCTCTTCAACTCTTTCCTAGCAGCTCAGGCGCTGTTAGTCAACCTGCAGCTTAAGTCATGTAGGCAGAGTGCATGTTAAATCCCTCTGCAGGCAGACGCTAGAGATTTGTGCACTTCGGAAAACAGTTTTCAACTTCCATGAATGAGATGGGAGGATGCCAAATCAAAATTTGGCTTGGGGTACCACAACCACTTGAGCCGGCCCTGCTTGATTCAAGACTGGAGAAAGCCCTATCGGTAACATTCCTGCACTGACCCACCGGGAACGGGGGCTTAGTGGACCTTTACCATCCTTACTTCCTGTCATTCTTTATCAGCTGAAGAAGTCAGCCAGGCAGGCTGGCTGTTCTGCATTATGTGTAAGGATGCAGCCATCTCCTTAGCCTGCCGGCACAGATATAGATACGTGCATGTCGTTTTTGCTTTGCTTTAGAAACTAAACATGATTATAGCTGGGTACCAGAGCGCCTTTTAGATTTTTGCTCAGCAGAGTTGAAAAGATTGTTTTCTATTCATGGCTGCGAGTCTGGGATAGAAAAGGCATTTTCCTTCAGATAGCTGCTCTCTATGAATACTTGCCTAGATTTGCATTGATTTGAAGTCAGGATTATATTTCCCTTTGCTCAGACTCTCTTTTTGGACTTTTTGGACTCTCTACCCCTCCAATAGTTGCTTTGTGTGTATGTCTTGAATCCTTTCTTTCTCTGCTACTATTATTCATTTCCTCTGTTTCTCTCTCTCCCCCTCCTGGTTGTAACAATCTTTTCACAGCAGACTCATTTCAGAACTGGTTTTTCACTGTTGAAGCCAAGAATTTTGTTCCCCTAAGCATGCTTCATTTGGGGATGGAAGTGCAGCGGAAGAATTCTTTTTTAAAAGTAATTAATTTCTGTATGTTAAAGGGATAGGATAGCTTATCTGGAGAGTGTTGGAAGAAGCATGAATTTAGGTTGTAATGATTTGTTTCCATTTCTTCTGGGAATTGCTCTACCCCAGGAATCTTTTCTTCCTCAGTGTTTAGTTTAAAAACATATCATTATTCTTATTTTTCACTTTTGCTCCATTCCAAAGGAGAGCCCCATATTTTTCTTGAGACGGCTGGAAAGTTCCATAGACCCAAAGAATAGCTGTTTCATTTTTTCCCCCATGGGGTTAACGACACCAATTCTGCAAAGCATTTAAACACCTGCTTAAAATAAAGAAGTTACTGAAGTGCTTTCTTGAATTGGGGTGGAATTAAGCATGTGTGAAAGTATTTTGCAGAATCACAGCCAAAGAGATTTTTCAAATCTTTTTAAAAGGCTTAAAAATCAAAAATGTAAAAAGCGGAAAATCTTGAACTTCAAAATTTTGTCCTTTGCTCAGCAAGCATAGCTGGTCCTTCAAAATACCCTAAAACCACCTGCCTTTTAGCCGCTGGGACTTTCTTCACAATTCTCTGTCCTGAAACTCATGATACTGTAGGGCACACTGACAGGATGGGGGGACTCTATTCTGGGAAGCAGTGATTCTAAAAACCATTTGGGGTTCTGGTGAATAACGAGTTCCCAGTGGCAAGAGGGACACTCTGATGATGGCATACATAAATATGAGATTTCTTGAGTAGGAGCAGAGAGGTTATTTTCTTTCTGTATTTAGCATTGCTGCAGCCACGCGTGGAATCATGCATTCAGTTCTAGTGTGCACAATTCAAGAAAGCTGTTGGTAAATTGGAGGGATCAGAGAAGAACCACAAGAATGATTAAGGGGTTAGAAAACATGCCATACAGTGAAAAACTCAAAGAGTTCAGTCTGTTTAATAAAGAGGATAACAGGCAACTTGACTACAGTCTACGGCTATGTCCACACATACATCATTATTTTGAAATAAGTTATTTTGAAATAAAGTCCTTATTTTGAAATAAGTTAATTTGAATTAAGAAAATGTAAATTCGAATTAAGGGAAAGCCTGCTTTCCAAACAGCTGTTATTTCGAAATGGTTATTTCAAAATAAGGCTGTTTGGACATGTTGTTTTGAAACAGTTGTTTTGAAACAATGGTGGTGTTTTGAAACAACATGTCCAAACGGCCTTATTTTGAAATAACAGCCGTTTCAAAATGAATGGGATTTAAGCTGTTTTGAAATGATGGTTCTTATTTAGAAATGACAGAGCCTGTCATTTTGAAATAAGAAAACGTTGTGTGGACGTTCCGTTTTTTATTTTGAAACAACCAGTGTTGTTTCGAAATAAAAGACTCATGTCGACATATCCTAGAAGTATCTACATGGAGAACAGTATTTGACGGTGGGCTCTTCAGTGAAGCAGAGGAAGGTCTAATACAGGCCCTTGACTGGAAGCTGAAGCTAGGGAAATTCAGACTGGAAATAAGGCAGACATTTTTGACCATGAGGATAGTTAAACTTTGGAACAGCTGACCAAGAATGGTGGTGGATTCTCCATCTTTGACAATTACTAAAGCAAAATTGGATTTGTTCTGAAAGATTAGCTCTAGGAATTATTTTGGGGCAGGTCTCTGGTTTGTGTTCTACAAGAATAAGACCAGATGATCACAGTAAAATTTTGGCTTTGGATTCTGGCATTGGTCTCTGAGTCTGTATTCTGAAATGTCTTATGGTCTCAAATCCAAGATTAGCAGGATAGACGGTTACATTTTTTTCCCCAACATTTAAAAAAAGAATCTGAAAAGGAAGCAGGTTAGTTTACTGCGAGGTTCCATGTAATTTCTCCTGAAGCTGCTGGTGCTGGCTGCTGTTAGACACCTTAGGCTACGGATCCCTGTCCTGACGCAGAACTGGCCATTTTTATTGTCATCTGGTATGACCATCTCACAGACTTCTTTATTGCCCTGATTAGTAAATAAAAAAACTTTAATGCACAGGCATGCCATCATGTGACCAAAACAAACCATCATGTACTGTAGCTCTCACAGCCAGACAGTAATTGTAGTGAAAGCTGGCTAACCCCAGGGAGCATCCAGAACTGTTTATAGCAGGGGTGGCCAAAACATGGCTCATGAGTCCAAGTGCAGCTCATAGAGCCGCTGTACCCCCTCCCATTCTCTGCCCACCATACCAGGGTGGGGTGTTCAGAGTTTATGCCCTGTGGCACAGAGCTGGAGCTAGAGGATTTTGCTCAGCAGGATGCGAGGTCTTAGAGGGTCAGTAAATTTGACAACCTTCGGTCTATAGAATTTGGCAGGGAAGCCATCTGGCCTGCGAGCTTTCCCTACTTTCGTACTCTTAATAGCCTCAGTTGTCCATTATGGTTATGTCAGGATTTCTGTGCTGGGCTGCAGTGATTAGCGATAAAGTCGGATACTGGAATATCTAAAAGATGTGGTCCCGGAAACTTTTGCCTGGCCTGTGTTCTACAGGGGATCAGACGAGATGATCACAATGGCCTCTTCTGGCCTAGGAAGCTATTAATCTGATTTTGAACGTCTGCAATTCTCTGCCACGACAGCTATCCTATGGCAAGGCACATGTTTGAGGCATACCATGGTTAATCTTCCTATCATGTTGCCATTGATTTATGGCTGGCCTTTGCGATCCTTGGAGTGGTCTGTCTCATGCCAATCTGAAATAGCCTTATATTTCTTTTCGTCACCACACTGACCTTAATATTAACTGGTTTTCTGGCTGTCCTGTGTAGCTCATAGGAATAGCCATACTGGTCAAATGGTTCATCTAGCCCAGCACCCTGTCTTCTGAGAGTGGCCATTACCAGATGCGTCAGTGGGAATGAACGAAACAGGGAATCATCAAGTGATCCGTCCCGTCAGCCGTTCTCTGCCTCTGACAACCAGTGAGCCCTCCCTATCTGAGCTAATAGCCATTAAAGGACCTGTCCTCCATCAACTAGTCTAGTTCTTTTTTGAACCCTGTTCTCGTCTTGGCCTTCACAACACCCTCCGGCAAGAAATTCCACAGGCTGACTATGTATTGTGTGGGGAAATACATCCTTATGTTCATTTTAAACTTGCTGCCTATTAATTTCATTTTATGAGCTAAAGATTTTTTGTTATGAGGAGTAAATAACACTTCCTTATTTATTTTTTCTGCATCAGTCGTGATTTTGTAGATCACTGTTATAGCCCATCCCTGGCCTTAGTCATCTCCTTTGCAAGCTGAAAAGTCCCTGTTTTATTAGTATCTCCTCACAATGAAGATTTTCCATACTCCTAATCATTTAATTGTTCTTTTCTATATCTTTTCCAATTCCAGCATATCTGTTTGGAGATGAAGTGACCAGTGCTGCACACAATATTCAAGATGAGGGCATCCCATGAAATTATAAAGAGGCAATTTGATATTATCGGTTTTCTTAGCTATCCTTTTCTAATGATTCTTAGCATTTTGTTAGCTTTTTTGACTGCCGCAGCACTTTGAGTGGTTGTTTTCAGAGAACTATCCACAATGACTCCAAGAGCTGTGTCTTGAGTAGTAACAGCTATTTTAGACCCCATCATTTACATCGAGTTGGGATTATGTTTTCCAATGTGCACTATTTTTCATTTATCAACATCAAATTTAATTTTCCATTTTGTTGCTAAGTTGCCCAGTTCTGTCAGATCCATTTGTAACTCATCGCAGTTTGCTTTGGACTTAACTATCTTGAGTAGTTTTATATCATCTGCAAATTTTGCCACCTCACTGTTTACCCTTTTTTCTAGATCATTTATGAATATGTTGAACAGTACTGGTCCCAGTACAGACTCTTGGGGGGCACTGCTATTTACCTCTCTCCATTCTGAAAACCGAGCATTTCTTTCTTTCTTTCTTTCTTTCTTTCTTTCTTTCTTTCTCCCAGTCAGAGATCGTCCCTCTTCTCCTGTGAACACTTACCTTGCCTAAGAGCCTTTGGCAGGGGACTTTATCAAAGGCTTCCTGAAAATCCAAGTACATTGTACAGATCTTTTTTGTCCACATGCTTGTTGACTCTCTCAAAGAGTTCTGGTAGATTGGTGAGGCATGATTTCTCTTTACAAAATTTATGCAGACTCTTCCCTAACAAATTGTATACATTTATGTGTCTGATAAGTCTATTCTATATTATAGTTTCAACCAATTTACCTAGTACTGAAGTTAGGCTTAACAGTCTGTAGTTGCTGAGATCACCTCATTTTTAAAAATTGGCATCACATCTGGTACACAAGCTGATTTTAAATGAGAGGTTACATGCCACAGTTAGTAGTTCTACAGTTTCACATTTGACTTCCTTCAGAACTCTTGAGTTGATACCGTCTGATCCTGGTGACTTATTACCGTTTAGTTTATCCGTTTGTTCCAAAACTTCCTCTAATGGTACTTCACTCCGTGACCATTCCTCAGATTTGTCACCTAAAAAGAATGTCTCAGGTTTGGGACTCTCCATCACATCCTCAACTGTGAAGACCCATGTAAAGAATTCATTTAGTTTCTCTGCAACAGCCTCATTGGTCTTGAGTACCATTTTAGTATGGAGTTGCAAGTTGGGTGGGAAACTCAGTGCTCCTTAGCAATACAAAACTCACTTGAGGGTGGAGGTATGCAACTGTTTGGGGAATCTGTAATCGCAACTGTATTTTTTATAATCCTAACGCGTCTGCCAACCTGTGGCTAGAGATCCTGGGCTCCTCTCTGTTTCCAGTCACAACCAGTGTCCAACAGGTGGCACTGGCTGCATTTGAAGTTGCCTGGGCTCTGGGGTCTTTGAGGTAGTAAGGAACCCATCTCAGGCATCAGGGAAACAATTGTCCTGCACAATGGAAGGTAAAAAGACAGGAAGCTGTGTCTGTACAAACCATGTGTGTGTTATTTGGCTAGGAAAGGACAGAGTTGACCGCAGGGAGCAAGACATATTTTTAATCTCTCTCATATGGCGCCATTTCCTTTAGAAGTGCGGCAGTGCTACTCTGTTCTGAGAGTGATGGGACAAGTCCAGGAATACGTCCCGAACCTGCCCATCCTTTTCCAATGGGACTTTGAAAGCTGAGATTATGTCAAAAACCCCAGAAATGTTAAAGGCCCCAGGTCACTTTCAGCTAGAATACGGGGTCCCCACTTTGGTCAAAGAAACCTTCTCCCCGCTGCTTTGCTGTATGTTGTTTCAAACGTGTGGTATCTCACCGCCATAGAGGTGGCTGCAATTCAGAGTAGTAGATGCACTTTGCAAATGCTCTGGGACCCTTTGGGAGGGGCAAGCACAATAACATGTCATTATTATTGGGCTGAATCTTGAGACTTTTGATTGCATCCGTAACTCCCCAAGGGGGAGCAGGTGGCATTTTATCTGAGTAAAGGCCTTAGCATTTTGCCCATAAAAGTGACAAATGACTATCAAAGCGCAAATGTTGCAGTCAGGGAAACAAGGGATTCGGTGCTGAATCTGCATTGGTGAAAATGGTCTCTTCCCAGCGTGCCTGTGGGTCACACATGGCTGTGGGGCTGAAAAGTTTTCACTCCTGGATCAGCAAGGGAGCGACTGGGGTCCATGTGATAGCACGGTCGGCAAAGCCCTAAGCGGTGGCTCTTGGCCATGATGTGAGAATCATAAAGAACACCGATGAGACAATCTCTCTGGGTATAGTCCATGCAAGCGAGGTCCTGTCCCATACCAAAACTCTGAACAAATAATGGTGGATGGTGCTGTGCTGAAATCCTTAACGTTACTAGCTTGCCAGCTGCCTGGAAATGTTACCCACGGTCTGTTTAATCAGGCTGGAGGGGTTGTTTTTTTAAAAAATGGACTTTCAAATAAATCTCATCTCTAGGTCTGACTTTTTAATGCTGATTTTTCCAAGACCAGTCCTGGGTAAGTGACAAAGTGCTAGACTGCAGGAGGAAAATAGACAGATGGAAACAGACCTCGGGGCTGAATTTTAAAGCTATTAAATGCAAAAAGAAAAAAAAAAGAAAGTTAATGTAACATCACAGTTGTGCTTTTACACACCCAAGAGTCTGGAAATTGAGAGCTTTGGTTCTCACACATTGCTCATAACTTCGCCCTGCGCAGATTGTACAGTGTGTAAAACTAGACTGGAGAAATAGCAAAGATACTGTAGGGACCAATAGTGTCTTGGCAGGAGGAGAAAGAACTGAGCCGGACCCAACTAGTCTTTTGTGCCTTTGACTTCTCTAAGTCTGAGCTTCATTTCAATGCTCTGCTCTATTGCATGGTAATCTACAGACCTCAGTGGGAGGAATTTGGATCTGGGTCCTTGTTATGTTAGTCTGAGCATCCCAGGGGCGAATAACCATGCACTCTGGATCTGTTTGAGGCCCTGGTTGTTATTTCAGTGTGTATGTGTAGCTGGGAGCCCTGACTGAGAAATTCGCTCCACAGGCATATGGCGTAAGTGATGACAAAGAGATTTTAGCCCTCTGGCCCCCGACCAAGAACATAAATGCATGCTTAATGTTGAAGCCACTGGGTGTGTTTCACCACTGACTAGCAATGGGATTGCTGCTGTTTGTGGCTGTGGTTTGCAAACTCCTATGGGAGGTACAAGGTCCAAAGGGGTAGCCTATCTAGTTCCGCAAACAAACAAGAATCCTGTGGCACTCTTAAGGACTAACAAATTTATTTAGGAGGTAGCTGTCCAAATCCCATTGATTCCCTGAGGCTGCTGTGAAAATCCCAGCGGAAGTGCTTTGCTGAATCTTGGCCTGCCTTCTTTGCCTGAGGTTACTCCTGTTGTGTCTTCATTGCAAAGTTAACTGGAGTCCTGTCAATACGCGCAAACACTTAACTAGAGTGCAGTGGTGCCTTTAACTTGAGTTCACTGGCCCAAGAGCAGTTCAGGCCTCAGATGGAGTTAATGCAACTCATGAGTTGCTAACATGACTCCTATCTAGTGTGGATGCAGGCTAAGCTCCACCTGACCCTCTAGTCCTCCAGGACCTTCCCACAGTTACCACACCCTGGCCGGTGCAGAAGAGACAGATAAGATCCCCCACAACACACTGGACAAGAATTTATAAGGGCAGCTCAGCTCACTGCAATGCTAAAAACCCTGGAAGGAGTCCCGAGAAGTCTTCGTGCCATGCATGAGTGAGTCCATGTCGGTGTGGATGCAGCAGCCCGAGTCACATTTCACAGTGTGGCTGGTCTCGAGTGAGCTAGACCCACTCCAGGGAGAAGTAACTGCAGTGAGGCCAAGCCCACGGAGAGTGTGTGACAGAGGTGGGTTAGGGATCCCAGGCCTCCCAACTGATAATCCAGTCTTAGTGCCTGGTCCCAGAAAGTAATGACTCCACTGTCATAGCACGAGGGGACAGATCTGTTGAGTGCTTGTGTTGACTTTGGAAGCTCTAGTGGACACTTGTTTGCAAAAAAGTAAGAATTAGGTAATCCAGGGAAGGCTTTGCTGAGACGTCCTACTGGAAGCTGGAGCTCTTAAAACGTCAGTCATCACTCACAGCCGAGGAATAATGGGACACCAGGGTCCCATCAACACATCAGAAATCACCACCATTTGGGGATGGCGTCTTGGGGAGCGGGGTGGTGTTGCTGAAGAAAGGAAAGGGGGAAAGACTGGCTTGGTTTGTTTAACGGCTCCAGGCTGCTCTAGCTGGAGTGAGAGAATTTCAGAAACGGGTCTGTGGAAGGCATCAGGCTTCTGGTCTAAGCCCCACTGGATTGGCGGCAGTTTCGAAGATGGCCTCTTTGCCTCTCTTCCCGCAGGAGGGACCAGAATGCCACAACAGCATCGTGTGACAAGGGGCACAGAAAGACGTGATGTTGGCGAGAGCTACGCAGTCCGAGCTGCAGACAGAACAGAGGGGCCAGCAGGGGAGTTGGGAGGGGAGATGCAGCTATGCTAAAAAATGGCACGTTGGAGTTCAAACCCATAAGACTGAGAGCTGTGTCTGGGAGAGCAGCCACAGCTGCCAGACTAACACATCAGCTACAGACACACAGCTGAACGAACCCGCGGGGAGAAGGACCAAGTTCTGACCCCATGCAGCCCAGCGTGACACCAACAACAGATCTCAGGGGCTGATACAGCAGCTGAATTTTGCACTAGGCACGAATATGAAAGTGAAGGATCAGCAGCGCTTTTCCCTATAACCAGACTCCTGCTGAGAGATACGAGGCGAGAGAGAGATGCACATGGGCAAGCTGCTAGTGGGCAGATCTGACTCCTCTGTATTGTATGGCTGTCGCCCCATCAGAAGAGCTTTCCTCACTCAGCTTCCTGGTAACTCACTGATGCCACATGGCTAGGGGCTACGAAATGCAGCCTGTGTTAGACACGACATCCCTCTTCTGCCCAGCCATTCCAGTCCCTGGTCGCTACAGAGTTCCTGCAGCTTCTCGCTCAGCGCTCTCGTTGGACTTTGCTCCGAACAGGACAGAAGACAAGTACCACAGGGAAGGATGGTGCCTTTTTTTCTGTTTGAGGGATGCTGACTCTTCCTGGAGAGACCAGAGACTGCTCCAGGAGGACAACGTCATGGTTAATAAGCTAGGACTGGACTTCAGAGAGGGGGGTTCAAATCCTAGCTCTGTCACAGGCTCCTGGCATGAGCTCAGACATGCAGGGCTGGTTTTCAAAAGCGCATCGTCCTGGCAGCTGCTGTTGATCTTGGGTGGTGTTTATGGTTTGCGTGGATGCTAAGACCCACATCAGGGGACTGTCCCATTGCAATCTATTGTGGACCAGGCCCTGGACAGGCTGCCAAAGGCCACAATGGATCAAGGTCCAAGCTACAGCTGTCCTGTCCTGGCAGGGAGCTTGTACTCAGTTTCCTACAGGGCACCGCTGCCTCGCTCACTCGGTTTGGTTGGCTGGATTGATTCCTAAAGTTTAGGGCCAGAAGGGACCCTGGGATCATCCAGTCTGACCTTGTGTTTAATGCAGGACATTGAATTTCACCACATCACACCTGGACTGAGTCCTGTAACTTAAGTTTGGCTGCAGCATCACCCAGAAAGTTAGTCCGGCTGGATCTGGTGATGAGAAGAGATGGAGAAGCTGCCCCTTTCCTCGGGAGGTTGTGCTGGATGTGAACCACCCTCCCTGACAAAATATGGGCCTTTTTTTCTAGCTGCAGTTGGCCTGGCCTCAGCTTCGAGCTGTGGGTCCTTCTTCTGCCATGCTCGGCTGGGTTAAAGAGCCCACTGTAGTCGTTCTTTCCCTGCAGAGGTTCTTCCACGCTGTACTCAAAGTACTGCTCTGTCATCTTTTTCCTAAGCAAACCTGCCTGCGAAAGCCCATGAGACTGCCTGCCTTGTGTGCATCACCCGCATCCCATCGCTGCCACCCAAGCCAAAGGCTCTGAGTCCAAAGGCCCCAGGGGTCTCCCAGTGAGCTGGAGGACAGACAGCTGAGTATCACGAGCATTGTGGAGCTGCTCTCAGCGGGCCATGTCCCTCAGGAGTGACACGGGTGTCCCCTGCTGCTCTTTACAGATGCTGCACATCTGAGAATGGGTGGCCTGAGGTTGGGCTGGGGTGCTCTGCATGCAAAGGAGAATCATTGCCAAAGCAGACCGGAGTCAAGCCTCACTCCCTCGGTCAGACTGCCCAATTAGCCGCGGCAGTGAAGCCATTACATAGTGGCCATGGGGAACGCGAGAAGGGCTGTGGCTGGCTTATCGCTTGTGACAAGGGCCGATTTGGCTGACTCCTTCCCTGTAAAGAAAATCCCCATCAATCTGGCATGAGCATTGATGGAACATGCCCGTGCAGCTGCCGGAGGAACAGCTAGAGGGGACAAGGCCGCGTCTCCCTCGTCTGCCTCTCTTGTGGGGCTTCGCTTCCTCTGCCGCACGAGCAACAGCCCAGGCACGCACGTGGAGATGAGAGCCCATCAGGGATGGAGAGGCCTTCGCCCCGTGCAGGTCACACATCTGAACCAAGCGATGGGAGCTTGGGGGAGCGCAGGCTGGAAGGGGGCTGCCATGCACATCCCTGGCAACACTACAGCCCCCCCCAGTGAGCCCTATTTTGCTACCTGCCCCCCAACCTACCTACCTAACACCTCCACACCCCTGCCTGCTTATCAGTATCTCCAAAGCCTCACCCCCTCCACATCTCCCACCTGCCTCCTCCCACAGCCAGAACTGCTTACATGCCCCATAGCTCTGTCTACCCGCCCACAACCCTGCCGAAACAACCCCACATGTTCCTATCCATGAACCTACCCCTGTGCTAGCCTTAACGATTGCCTTACACACCCCACCTCCTGATTACCTACCCCTGCACATCCCACCCCACAGTAACATGCCGCCTTATTGACATCATTCAGGTCACAGGAGTTTCGCTGAGGCAGACGTTAGCTCAATGTTTCCTCCTTCACTGCCACCTCAAAATGGGCTGCGTGTTCCTCAGGGTGCTTCACCTGAATCCATTTTCTCCTCCTGGCATTCCCATGCCCCATCTCTCCAGTTAGCATCCTCTACAGAGCGGTGCTAGGCGCTGTCTCCTCCCAGTGGTCCAAGCCTGCAGCCTGTCCCCTTGCGGGGAGCCAGGCCTGTCCTGAATGCCGGACGTCCTGCTAACTGAGCATCTGGGACACGCTCAGGCTGACCGCAGTGGGAGAAGAGCAGAGACCGTGCAGGGGTTGGACACCATTCTGCCTGAGGTCTCTTCCAACCAAATCTCAGTAACCCTCTAACTTGAATACAGGAGATCTCCATTTTCACTGCTGTCCAAAGCACAAATGAGCTCTTCATCCTCACTCTGCCAGCCACCACCTCTGCTCTTGGAAACATCAGCAGAGAGAAAAGAGCCTCCGGGAATTTCAGCCCCCGTTGAATTATAACAAGTCCCGTCAGGATGCCCAGTCACAGTAGCAGACAGGCTCCCCTGCAGTTCTGGAAGCTGGTATGTTCAACCGTCACCTGAGGGAATACTGTTCTCGACACAACCCAGAGTTAGCCTGAGGAACTCATGGCCATGGGAAACCATTGAGGCCAGTAGCTAAGCCAGGGCCAAAACGCAACCAGACAGTTAGCCTGGAAACAAGAACATCCCGTGTCACAATAGCAAGGACTTTAGAAGACCAGGGCTTTAAGTTTGCCTTCTTCAAGGTCTAAGCCACCTTTCTAGGCCCAGGAGAAACCTCCTCTGGGCTGAGTGCCCCATAAGCCCCAAGTGTGAAGTTTCTGACACCTCCCCGTGAAGCAGATGGCCATGGGTGGAGACTGATTCCTGGGCTCGCCGGACCCTGGGGTGAGTCTGTCTGTGCCTGGTTGAGCGAAGAAGGTCTGCTGCACACACCAGTTTCCCACTCTTGGCCAGTGATGGAGGGAGACGGCCAGCACATAAATCTCCGTATAGTAAGCCTCTCCACGGGTCTCTTGAATTCATAAAAGACACATCTCCCTCTCTCAGCTCCCATGATACTCCCTGGATCTCAGTCTGTTGGCAATGAGAAGCAGCCCCATGTCTCTCATCATTAAATCATTAAAAATGATCATTAAATAATAATCATTAAATCACAGAAGTTGAGGGCTGGAAGGTCATCTAGTCCAATCCCTGCTCAGAGCAAAAACAACCCCAGCTAGTTTCAGCCCCCAGCAGCAGAACAGGGAGAAGCGTAGGCTACACAACCTCTTTCCTTGTAGACAGCTTGAAACACCCAACACCAATGCCCCAGGCTGTCTGTCCCGCCAATCCTGCCGGTCTCAGGCTCCAGCCCTGGAGCGATCAATCGCAGGGTTTTCCTTTCTTTTCACTGGTCATGTCACTGAAGCACCAAGATGGATTTTCTGAGTCCCACCAGGACATGGATTCACAGGCTTGCACGTCCAGCACTTGACTTCATGCTCAAATCCCCTCAAGTACACGCCTCAGCATGTAGGTGGGGGAAATGCATCATTTACTACTCTCCCGGAGTAAAGCAAGATCGGGCCCCAGGCTATCTCACAGTGATTGAGTGGAAGTCCTTTAGCACCCATCTGTTATCTCTTAATTAAAGTTTCTCACTAATTATTTTTCCTTGTCAGGAGAGCAAAGCTGCTGACTCCAGGGATTTACCAGAGTGCACTAAACAAAACAAGGCTTCACTTGCTGCAGTTCTTCATTAATGAACAAATTAAACCTGGAACAGTCCGTATCTTTGGCTCCATCTACGGCACTCAATTACTCCTGTTTCCTCACAGAGATGGATTTAGTTCACAATCACTCCTAAAGGGACTGGTTCCCTTTGCATGAAATTCCTCCTGCAAAGGGAGGTTTCTGTTGGCAACTGGTGCCATGTGGGAACGGAGTACGGCAGAAGGGAGTGACTGAAAACAATAATTAAAGCCCCTGCTCCGTTCCAGGCCCAACCTGGGCCTTGCACATGTTTTGGCTGAACCATAAAAGGCAGCTTGAGCTGATGTCGGGTCTGGAGGAAGCCAAGGCTGGTGTAGAAGGGGGTGCTGGCGAACCAGGATTTACGAGCAGGGGAATGGCTGTGGGGCAAAAGGGCCCAGGAGTGAAGCAAATAGGTGTGCTAGTGGACATGACTGGGTGCATCTGCAGAAGGAGCCATTGTGGAAGGCACCGGCAGAGCTGCGAGAGGATGCTCTAGCTCTGAAAAGGGGCATGCTGGCAATGTGTAAAGAGGGGCCCAGCGACAGACTAGCTGGGGGGCATGGGCTGCAGGTCGGGATTGCAGTGTATCGGCAGATCTCAGAACTGGAGTGACAGTGGGGCTGCAAGTCATGACTGTGGTGCTCCAGCAGAGCTGGGCAGGGGTAGCCTTCAGTTCACCGTGCGAATCCGGTCAGGTGGGCAGAACCACCTTTCCCCCAACAGCCTTCACCTGCTCATGTTTACTGGAGTCCTGCCCTCAGCTAGTCCCTGCCCTGTTACCCCGAGACCTGGTGCCATTTTTGCCGGTGTTGTTGATCGAAAGTAACTTGGAACTCCCAGGGCTCTGAGCCGTTGTCCTTGTCTCGGCTTGTAAAGCTCTCTGCACGCCATGGCACCATGCAAGTCTGAAATGGACTATTTAGGAACAGATCCACAGGAATCTAATTTGCCACAACTGTGACTGTGTGTGGCTGGGCATGGCCCGCCGGGAGGGAGATGCGCGTCCAGCAGACGGGGTAAAAACCCATCAATCATGAGGCTTAGATTCAGTTCTTAGTCATGCTCAATGTGACCTAGAGGGGGACTCACTCACCCTTGCCGTGCCTCACTTTCCCCAGCTGTAAAATAGAGCTGTGCCACCTGAAGTGAAGGGCTTTGAACCAGACAGATGAGGAAGGTGCTATTAGTAATATTAAAGCACACCCGCCTGGGTTGGGCTTGTCTGTGAACTGCGTCTCCCCCACCCCACCCCAGCAAAACCACAAGCAGCAGATCCACCTTGTGTGTGGGCAGAAGGGCGTGCAGGCTGCCGCGCGAGAACAGTTGGATCAAGTCAGTCTGTAAATTGCCGTGACAGCCAGACGGGGTTGGGCTTTGTGAATGAATGCTGGCAATTCGCTTGTGAGGAAGCCTTGCACAATGAACCCCATTCAAAGGGCCGGAGCGGCTGCATCCACCAGGAATGCTAAAAATCTCCCCTTCTTTTCTGCTCTGGGTTTGGAGACGCCCTGTGAGTGAGTTGGGGGAGCCCCACAGGCCGGATCTGCAGCGGGCCAATGTTGGCCAAGCTCCATTCACATCAGTGGGGCTCTCAGGAGCTGTTCCTCGGGGGGTGTCTGTAAGCAGCCAAAAAGCCCAGCCATGTACCAGGGGCACAGAAATGTGTTACTGCTGGTGGGTGGGAGTGTTTTGCACTGGGTAGGAAGATTGCACGAGGGGCTGTGTTTCTCCCGAGCAGCTGGAGCAGTGGAAAGCAGCCTGGCATGGAAGTGAAGGAAGGGTGTTGGGGCAGAGCCTGCTATACGGACCCATTTAGCTTTTCTGGAGCCAAGCCTCCTGGCAGGTGCCTTCAGGATGCTCTCATGCCCACCCTTCACCAGTGATGGACTGTCCTTTCCGCCTGCTCTTGGTGGTGCAGGGGTTGGCTGGGGTGTCTTCGTCTGTCCCTGTGGAGGCACTGTGGGTGCCCACTCAGGTGGTCCCAGTGGAGGGGACCTTCCCACCTCCGGCCATGGGGCTCAGGACTTCACTGTGCTATCCAGGGCAGGGTTGCCAGAGCTGGGGTCTTCTTCTCAAGAGGGGAAGGAGGCACATTCTGCCCTGCTCGCTGCATAGTCAAGAGACAGCAAGTGTGATAGAAACTTTGCGGGGCCTTTTGGCAGAGATGAGCACCCTGCCCTGCCATCCCCTGGCCCTCTCTGATGTGTCTGAAACCTACCCCAGGGCTAGCTGAACTGCAGGGGGTGGACCCAGCACTTGCGCCACTGGGGCGGGGGGTGAGGGGGCACTCTGAACTGAAATGACTGATATTTTCCCAGCGTTACCTGCATGTGCTTCTGCAGTAGGCAGCCTGGCTTGCATGTTCAGGTACAGGTCAAATTCACTGCAGAGCACCCCCACGTTTGGTGCACCTGGGGATGGGTTATAGTAGCATGCAGGCTGGCTTTTTGCAAGTGCTTACACGGCACTTTGTTTGGCCAGGGCAGTGCCAGGGTTTTCTCAACTTTAGCTGTGTTGCCTTAGCTGGCCTAGAAGCCAGTCAAGAGTCATTCAAAAGATGAGTGGTTATTTCCATGTCAGAGCCATAGCTGAGCAGGGAAAACTCAAAACAGGTCCAATGCCTTCCAACAGGCCTTGCCGCCTCACCCTCTTCATCTCAGGCCATCTCTAGCGTCAGCCACGAAAAAGCTCACTTCCTCCGCTCCTTTACATGGTCACAAACCCATCTGGCCATAGGTAGCATCCTGACTCTCCATTTGGTTCTGGTGGCTTTAATGCTGTAGGGAATAACCTGTGTAGTCTGTCATTCAAGTGACTTTTTGGCTGAAGTCTTGGTCATCCCTTGGAGTGGAGCAAGATGGCTTAATGCCTGCTGCTGCTGCTCCGGCCTTGAATCAGTCGCCCGTTACTGATCCTTTCTGGGATGGTGCTGTGCGTGCTGGCATGGTCGCCTCCAGCAACCCACGTTAGAAACGGTGCATGTGGGGCAAACATTCGCTGAGGGTCTGTTTCGCTCCATCTCTGCCCACAGATGGAGGTTGTGCCTCTTCTCCACCCCTTCTGCAGAGGAGGTGCAAACAGAGCGGACAGCCAGCTGTCCTTAAGGATCAGGAAATTCAAGGCCTAAGAGTGAGACTTTCTTGGGGAGGTGTTAGGTCACTACTTAGACAAGGATTCCCATCGTTGGGCCTTGGTGACATCCCAGAGTCCAAGTTTTTAATCCAAACCACATAACCAGATTTTCACAAGCCTATGTGTATAAAAGATGATACAACTAGCAAGTGGATTTTTTGAGGGTTGCAAGTTGTAGTACTTTGCGTGTCTCCTTTCAATTGCTGCTGATCCCATGGCAGTGTAGACCTGCTCCGTGTGACTTGAGGATCGATGCAATGGGATCAGTTGAGCCGATCTGGAGACCTGCTCAATCAATCCTGGAAATTGTCTCTGGTTGATATTATTAATTCACATCCCTGAAAGAAGTAAGGCTGCACCTCCCATCGACACAGAGCAGTGAAGGTGCTGCAAAATGGCAACATAAGTGAAGAAACGCAAGCTGCATTACACAGCCTATCTCCCTTCGTCTGCCAGTAGCACCATAGACCAGGCCTAAGAAATGTGCTGTATTCTAATAATCCTGTTGCCTTGGATAAAGGCATCAGCTAAATTAATTGATGAATATTTAACACTCATCAAGACATGCAAAGAACTGTGGAGAAAACAGAAAATCTTGGATGCCTCATACTCTGCAGGAAATGGGCTTCCCAAGTCTTGATGTGAGTCAATGCAAAAAAAATGTTCCCCGTGCCCTGGCATTCTAGGGCTGCAGAGTTGCCCCACGCCCTGTGGAGAAATTTTTCGTAACAATACATCGTGCTATTAAATGAAGGCTTCTCTGCATCTCAGGTGGGTGTACCTCCACGGATGCAGCTGCTGTGGGTGGCATAGTAGCAAAGGTGTAGTGGTTACCCTAGTGTGAACCTGCCAGGCACTTTCAGCATGTGCTTGGGTTTGAGCCAGTGCTGCCAAGCGTTCACAGCTACTTCTACCCATGCTAACTAGCTTGAGAGTAGTGCAGCGGTGTCTGCCCGTCCTACCATCACACCTCAGCTTGTGACGCAGATGCACCCCTAGCAACAAGAGGAAGCTACTGTCAGGTGGCAGATGGTCAACAATGTCTATCTCTCTGGGCACCAACATGGCCCATCACCGGGCAGTCACTCATGGCTTTTATCCTCTCCTCTCTGGGTTGTATGTGAGGTTACCCCATTTCATGGGATGGGCCAGATGTGGGAGAGGAAGTCCCTTCCCCATAGTCTCACAAGGAACGTGGGACAGAATCAGGAATTGAGCCCATGATCAGACCTTCCCAATGGTCCCCAAAAAGGGGTTGAGGGAGGGACTGGATAAGTTCCTGGAGGAGAGGTCCATCAATGGCTGTTAGCCGGGATGATGAGGGATGCAACCCCATAGTATGGGTATCCCCAAGCCTCTGAGAGTCGGAAGCAGGGAATGGCAGCCAGCGTGCATCACTAAATAACTCCCCCCTAGTGCTGGTCTAGACCATTTGGAGACACAAAACGGGACAGGATGGCCCCTGGGACTGACCCCAGCTCAGCAACTCTGATGCCCTTGTGGTCCTTTGATGGCAGTCCCAGGAGAATGAGCCACCATGACACTTGCCAAGCAGCACTGCTCTGTCTGAAGAGGCCTGTCACAGTCAGAGCATCCAGCTCTGGGTCTGTGCTTCAGCCTTGTAAAGGCAAATGAGAGCTGGTTGAACTGAAGCAAAGCCTTCTAGCTCTGCTCCCACAGGAGCCTCTGAGAAACAGGTGGAGAAGGAACATGTGGTTTGGAGGCTTTTGCTGGGTTTCAGCCTTCAATGAAGAGTGCAGTGGGCCATGCAGCGTTGCCTTGGAAAGGGAGAGCTGCTTGCAGAGAGCACACACTGTCCTTCGAGCTAAAGCCTCCTCATACTTCCCCAATGCCAGAGCGATGACAGCTGGCAACCAGTCTGGCACTGCCATTGTATTTGTGCATAAATACGAACGCGGTTTCAGGTTCCTGCTCTCTCTGGCTGCAGATATGCTCTCAACCCCTGTATTCATGGGCATTTGAGCCACCCCTTCAGCATCCGCTGCATCCCACTGGGGACTAGCTGCTGGACAAGTAAATATCTCAGCACCTTCCCCTTGGAGACGTCTTCAGTCTCACCGCTGAAAGGCTACCTCCCCTGAATGAGGATGTAGGAACACTCAACATTTCTCCAGCACCTCTTCTCCCAGAGGATCCCCAGGCTTTGGGCTGGGCTTGTCTGCCTGGGAGCCAAGGATGGGGACACAAAAGAAGGGGTGTGTGGGGAGCAAAGAATAATGGCCTTGTTGAAAGCTACTAGAGAGATTTAGTGGAGCAGGAATCTGAGTAAGGTGCTGGAACAAACATCCTGGCTGGATGGATTGACCCGTTTCCATCCAATGCTTTCTTCCTTTTCCTTCATTTGGTGAAGGGCCCCTCCCTGTAGTACCTCAGTGCTTCCAGGGTGACTTGAGAATCATATTGTGCTTGCCCAGTTGGTCGCCTAAAGCACCCTGAGGCAGGAGCAATAAGGAAGAAGGTGCAGGAGCTGCAGGAAGCTAGGTTGGTGTCTTGGAAAATGGTCTTGGCAAAGGTACATGGATTGTGATGCCATGTGGTCCCCACCTGTGCCCTTCAGGGTCAGGAGGCAGCCCCAGTGGGGCCATGGGAGCTCAGGTCTCAGAGCTAAGAGCCATGGTGATGGGGATACCTAATGAAGTTTTCAAGTCTCCTCAGAAAAACCTCCCAAGAGACAGCAGCTACCTTGACCCATTCACCATGTCCGATCAAAGCAATTACCCCATGGCCAATCCTCTGCTCTGCCCCGTTCCTATGATGATCCTCTCCCCTCCCCAGAAACCTCCTCAAGAGTTACTGAAGTTCAAGCCAGCCCTGTTCCTTATCTTCAAACACGTCATGCCAGGCATGGGCCAGTGAAAGTGGCCTGTCCTGAAATGGCCTCCTCTGCTTTGGGGCACTGATTCCAGCCCAGCCTAGTGGCACATTGGGCAAGGAGTGAGTGGCTCAGCACATCTGCATTCTCCCCATGATGCTACCTGCGACACGGTTGCCTCCAGAGCTCTTGCCAAGGAGATAGAGGCCAGGAAGAGCCATTTTCAGTACCAGCCCCATGCTTTGGATTCACCTGAGCACCAAATGTCTCCTCACAGCCCCCATGCACACAGGTATACACCTACTATTGTCTGCATGCCATAAAGTACACTCCTAGAGTCAGCCATGTACATTCACACCCTGCATATGCCTATGTCTAATCTCTTGGGGACACATGCACACACCATTTGTGCACAGACATGCACGTTGCACATATGCAGATATTCACAGCTGGCCACCCACACAAGCCCAGAGCAAACTCTCTCTCTATTGTATGCACACACCCAGCTCTCTCCATCCGGAATCACATGCCCCCCCCCCAACAGATGCACACCAACTCCTCCACAGAGAAACCCAGTGATCATGTGTGACTTTGTCACAGAGGCCAGGGCTGCTCTGCAGCATGAAGATCATCCCAGCCGGCTCTGCAAGGAGCCAGGTGCATCTCTGAACCTGCAGCATGTGGACAGAAGCCACTGTGCGGCTGTGTAAGCTACCCAACCTCCCTGTGGATGCAGAGGCTGCAAAAAAGAAAAACACGGCGGCGGTGAGGCTCAGAGGCTGGGTCTGTGACTTAGAGCACTAAAACCAGCTGGAGAACGTTCCCGCAGAGGGACGCGGTGAGGGGATGGGTTACAGAGCCCATGCTCAAGCCTGAGTGGGAATGGCCGCGTGGCTGGTTTTCCCACAAAAGGGTGAGTCCTGGGAGCCTGTGTCTGCAGATCCAAGCTCTGAGACCAGCAGTGGGGTTTTATTGCTATGCCAACCTAGGAAATGTGGAGAAGTGACTGCACAGGATGAGAACCAGTGTTGGTAGCACACCTAGCATGGGGGTCTGGGTCTGTGGTTAGGGCACCGCACAGTAAAATGAAGAAGAAAAAGGGTGCCTTGGGCAGGGAATCCGTGTTGTGCTGATCTTTGTGCCCTCCCAAAGTGGCTCACACTCAGAGTAGCACCACGGGAGAATGGTTGGAGATGCTGCTGGGGAGGGGTAGGACCACAGGGGCAGGGCGGTAACTGAGGGAGCCCAGGGCCAGAAGGGCAGCCAGGTTGCAGACCCGGATGGAGAAGTGTTGGCAGAGCTGAGTGAATGTGTGTGGGAGGGGTTGAGATCGAGAGGTTTTAGGGGAACGGTGCACGGGAGTATGAAATTTTCCTTCTAAAGCACCCCGAGCCGTACCCCCACTTCCCACATGTGCTGAATCTCCCTTCGCCTTTCTGTGCGTAGTTGGATTTTGAGCCATTTTGCAAGGTTTCCAGAGGCCAGGAGATGGACACTGCTGAGGAACAAATTTGGGAGCTTCCCCCTTCATTACAACACTGGGGGTCCATGTAGCTGAGCCTGTGAGGAAGGAAGAAGCTGCCTTTACCACCCTCCCTCGTGGTTCCCCCATTCTTCTGTCAGGACCTTTGCTCTCTGGCTGCCCAGGTTTTTTCTCCTGGCTCTTAAAACATAACAGAAGCTTCAAGACCAGTGGTTACAGGGGGACGGCAATTTCATTCCAGCCTCTCTGGCCAGTCTGATGAGGGTATCAGGACAGACCATCCCGCCCTTCAGCTGTGACACAGCAGGACTGTCCCACCCACGCATCCTCTGAGTGTCTCCTGGTGAGCTCTGAATGCCTGGGTCTCATGAGGATCCTTGGTGAACTGTCAAACACAGAGCCACCTTCTGCACTTGTGTTGCCCATTTATTTGGACTGTATGATCCTCCAGGCAGCATTTGTACCTTCCTTCATGTTCTGTACAGTGCCGAGTGTGCTAGCCACGTGCCACACAAATTCCTTCTGTCCAGGCACTGATTTTCAAAATGTGGCAAAAAATATTTGCTTAGGTGGGGATCCCATCCTTTCGAAATAAGAATCGTCATTTCAAAAAAGTAAAACCTGCTCCCCCCCCCGAAACGGCCGTTATTTTGGAATGGATATTTTGAAATTACGCTGTTTAGACCTGTTCTTTCAAACAACACTGTGTAGACTTGTTGTTTCGAAAGAACTGTTTCAAACGGCTTAATTTCAAAATAACCATTTCAAAATAACAGCCGTTTGGATTGCAGGCTTTCCCTTAATTCGAAGTAACATTTTGTTAATTCGAATTAAGTTATTTCGAAATAAGGATTTTATTTCGAAATAACTCATTTTGAAATAACAATGCATGTGTAGACATAGCCATGGTGTAATTGCCCATTGGTGTTAGAAACTGATGGATTCGTGCACACAATTGCGTGCTTGGTTAAGTGAGCAATGCACAGCCAAGGTTTTTGCTTCCATCTAATTCTGCAAGTTATGCCTTCTCCGCCACAGACTCACAGAGCGGGCCAGACAAAGTTTGTTTTGTTTCACGGTGGGGTTTGATGTTTTGGTGTTCAAGGTTTATTCTGATTTGAATGAAAATTAAATATTTTTAGATTGTCTATGAAAGGGAAAGAAGCTTGGCTGTGAAGCAGTCTGCATGGACTTGGGAAGCTCTGGGTCTCTAGCTCCATGGGAGTCCACCAGGTAGGATGCCCCAGATCCTGGAAGGCTGGAGGTGTCTGACTCTGAGACCATCCACATGGGGAGACAAGACGCCCAAGTGGCTTTGGAGCCTTGAACATGAGAGCCAGGACTCTCAGCTCTGTGCCAAGGAGCTGGGCGGGTGAGCTGGCAGGAAACCAGGCTCCTGGCCGGTGGGTTTCAAACATGGCCTGGGCTCCACCAGACCTTTGCTGAGATGGAGCCATCCCCACAATGTTTAAAGTCTGATGAATCAGCAAAGTCTGCAGCACGCACCCTCCATCACAATTCTTCCAACCAGCTCGAGTGCATGAAAACAGACTTTAACCAACTGCAAGTGAATGTTTCCTGGTGTATAATTGTTGTCTTCCCAGTCTAGTGCCTGGGCTTTCCCTCCTGGTTCATAACCACATGTACCAGCGCCAGCAAATAATAATCCATCCCATCTCTTGCCCTGATCCAAAGAGGTAGTCATGTTAGTCTAGTTCAGTAAAACAAACAAACAAGGAGTCTTGTGACACTTAGGGCACGTCTACACAGACCGTTTTATTTTGAAATCGGTCCTTTTGAAAGGACCGATTTCGAAATAAAACCCTTATTTCAAAAGGGCTCCTTTCGAAATAAGGGAAACCGCGGGATCAGAACGACTGTTATTTCAAAACGGATGTTTAAATAACGCCAATGGATCCGCTGTTTCGGAACAACGGGTCTAACGCCGTTATTTCAAAACATCCGTTTCGAAATAACCGTCATTTTGAGGGGGGCGTAGGTTTTACTTTTTCGGGACGACAATCCTCATTTCGAAAGGACGAGGTCCGTCCTTTCGAAATAAGGGAACATCATGTAGACCAAATCATTTTTATTTCGAAATAACAAGTGTTATTTCAAAATAAAAGTGCTGTGTAGATGTGCCCTTAAAGACTAACTGTCCCCCCTTGAAGCCTCAGGTGCTACATCTCCCATACCAAGGAGACGCGAGACATGGAGCATCTCCAGCCAAGAGGACTTGCCGATGGGTAGCAGAGAGGGAATAGGATTCCCTGTAATTAGAGCACTCGGCCCCTCTGCTCCTGTGTCAGTGGATTCCCGCTGGCCATTGGCGTGCCATTTCCAGCCATTGCTTTCCGTGCAGGTTGAGAGACCAGTGACCTGGTGGAAACCTCTAGCTCCCAATCACCGTGGCTCTGTGGGGAATTGATTGTAGATGGTCTGGGGCACCAGTCCCCCAGAAGAGCAGCACCAGGCGGTAGAACAGGTTGGCACAGTTTGTAGCACTTTTTGAGTATCAGTGGCTGGAGTCTGGGGGGTATGTGGGTGTCAGGACACCTGGGGTCAATTCTCAGCTCTTCCCCAGACTGTGTGTGTGACTGTGGGCTTGTCCTTTCATTGTCCCTGGGTAACATGGGGAAGATGGCTCCTTTGGGAAGGGCCTGGAGATCTGCCAAGGCAAAACTCGAATGGTGGGTATCATTAAAGCTGGTTACAAACCCAGCAAACTCATTTACCTGCCTTACCCGGCTTGGAGGTAGCGTCTCAGTGAGCACTGAAGAGACTGACCCAACGTCAGTGTCCTGCCCCCAAAGCTGTGCCTGGAAAACGGGGCTCATGGTGATCAGGCTTTGCATGCAGTGGGAACTCTTCCACGCGTAGATCTCCACATGGCTTCCAAGGGTACAGGACAGTGTCATGCCCTGCCCAGCATAGATGAGGCAGCTGAGGCCTCTAGAAGGATTTAAAGGATGTGCCCAGTGCTGTATAGTGAGCCAGCGTCTGAGCCGGGACTAGAACTTGTGTAGCCCTGGCTCTAGGGCTGTGGTCAGCTCATGCTGCCTTCCCTGTTTGGTGCTGCTGGGTAACTAAGTGTCTGACTTTCTTCCAGGGTGGCTTCAGGATCTGTCTCTTTCTGTCTCTGCCCCACCACTTCCATGCCCTGAATGCCACTCACTTAGCCTCACTTTGAGCTCACCTCAGGGTCCTCTTTTCTGTCTCCTCAGACACTCACATCCAATACGAGCGGCTGGGCTCAGACGTGACCATGCAGTGTGGGTCGATGGACTGGGATGCAGCCGTGACCTGGACGGCCAACGGCACTGACATCGACGAGTCTCACCTCAACGGGTCGCACCTCGTCCTGCGGAACGTCGACCTGACACACAGCGGCCAGTACGCCTGCTATGAAGGATCCTCGTGGCACCTCAAATACCAGACCTACCTGAAAGTGGGAAGTGAGTGCATGCTAACGTGCGGTCTGGGCGCTGCCTCTGGGATAGGCGGTAGGAGCTGCACAGCCACAAATGTGCTACAGCTCCTTTCTGGCCTCCCTCCTGGTGTCAGCTCTGTGCTTATCCATTCCACTTTGTAGGGCCAGCTGTCACTGGCCGCTCACACTTGGCATCAAGCTCCTCCATGCCTGGCAGCAGCCTCCCACCCACCCCTTTTATGTTAACCAACGGTCGGGTGACTACGTTCCAGGTGACACGTCTCCATCCGTCCCCACATGCGGGTGCAGCCTGGGTACTAATGGAATCACAGCTGTTGTGTAAGGTGGTGATTTTCCCTGTAATTAGCAAACTGTGCTGAGCTCACAAGCGTGATGGCAGCAAGGGTGGCAGAAAATTCTGGCCACACTACAGTGGGGCCATCTCCGATCCATGGCTGGAGCAAGGCCGCATGGGACTATCGTTTCTGCTATGAGCAAAAACACTGCAGAATTCATAGGACTCAGCATCTAGGACAGTGACGGCAATGGTTTATGTCCCAGGATGGAATCCATGGGGAGGTGCGATATTCCCCGAGATTCCTGGGTTCTTGCCTTCCGGCTGGGTGGGTGTGTGAGGGGCCCTTTCTCTACACACTTCTTTCACCTTGTCGAGTCAAGCTGAGGGACCAATGAGTCATTTCTGAATAGGGGCCACAAATGATCGGTGTCTGTAGTGTAACTTAACAGTTGTGAATGGCAAACAGCACTCCTTTCTCCGCCAGACACCAGGGCTGCAAAGCTGGGACAAGCCAGCCCACATCGACGAATGAGGCACGCCTAAGGGGACTCGGGTGGTTCCCTGTAAAGGGCAGTAGGTGGCTGCAGTGAAGAGGATCTCAGGGAGCTATGGCCATCTCTAGCCACTGCCAGGATGACCCTAAGATCAGGGTTGTTGTTTCAGGCAGGGAACTTGGAAGGTGGAAGCCTCTGGACGTATAAATGGACTGTTTGAGGGGGTTGGTTTTATTTGCAGTTTATTTTATATTAAGAAACCCAGTCCTCAAGGAAGGATATTTTTGGCTTTGAAAAAGCCTGCTGGGAGGTTTTATTTGCATGGTCCCAGAGGGGACAGTAAGGCAGTCTGCCTGGAACATGACTCTTGGCCCCAAGGCCGGCATCAGAGTTGGCTTGCCTGGTCACATGCCACTTGTAGTGTTTAATGGTGCAGCCGGATGATGTTGTATTAATCTATACCCTCCATGCACATGTTAAATGAACATTATTCGCATTGTGAATTGACGGACATGTAAGTCAGGAGATGCCAGCATCCAGGAGCTGTGTTAACCCTGCCTCTCATAAGCATATCTTATGATCCAGTCATTGACTCTTCTTTCTATGGGTGAAGGAAGGGCAGTAGCTGGGAGGGGCTGGGGAGAGGAGATGAGGTGACCGAGGCAGCTCAGATGAGAATCCCTGGGGTATGTGATGAGCAGTGGTGAGGACAGGATGCGGGCCAAGAGCAGAAAATTGCGACGGATCTTTTTTTGTAGGATGTCAGTATGATGTTCTCTGAAGAGGTGGGACCAGACCAGGCTGGGTATAAGATGGGGACAATGGCAGCAAATAAACCACAGTATTTTTCAGGCATGTGGCTGGAGGTTTCTGAGGTGTGGCTTGACAAAGCCCTGGCTCGAGTAATTTAGTTGGGGTTGGTCCAGCATTGAGCAGGGGTTAGAATAGATGACCATCTGAAGTCCCTTCCAATGCTCATCTTCTAGGACTCTCAGCCAGCAAGGAGCATGGCAGGCAGAATGGGGAAAGAAGTGGTGGAGGAAAGCCACACGCCAGTGGCTGCACCTTATCAAGAGGTGCCAGGCATCAGAGAAGCAAGAGGTGGTTTTCTGGAGTGAGCCAGGGCTGGCGGGAGAAGGAGAGGAGGTGGCATCTATGCAAGTCAGCAGCAAGAGGGCAGGAGGGGGCTAGGGGTGGCGGAGAAGCTGTAGAGGGGTTGGGTGGTGAGATGGTGCAGGGGATGAGGCCAAAAGCCCACGGAGAGTCCGGAATGGACATGTCATTTAGCAGCGACCGTGCCAGGCAAGGGACTGTTGTAGCACAGAGCTGGTTCCCTTCCCTGCTGAGCCAGGCCCCAGCTCCGTGGTGTCTTTGCGAGGCGTGAGATGCAGTGATGTCCCTGTGCTGTGCATTGCATAGTGGCATTTTGGCACCATGCGGCTCCTCCCTGGAGCAGTGGCATCCTGGGGAGAGTCACCAATTCCCGCTCCCAAGAAACATTTCCAGTTGGAAACTGGGCTGGGGAGCAGCTGAGCTCCACTCCAGTTCAGGCAGCCATACAGCTCTGCACACAGGGGTGGGGGGAGGCAGAAGACCAGATCTGGCGGGAGAGGCAGGGGCCTGGCTTTGCTTGTCGCCTCTAAAGGCTCTTTTCCAGCTGTGGCATCCCCATGACTTTGCAATGGCTCTTACATCTGCTAAGCACCTCACTAATAATAATCCCCGTCAATCCACTTAGGGGCCCGGGGGAATTGTTTGGCCTGAGCACTGACATCCTGCTGTTTCCTATTAGCGCAGGGTTTCACTCGCTCCCAGCTTTTCCCCGGCTGCAGCCGGCTGGGTCGCAGCCGAGAGAGCAGGAGATCAGCCGAGAGAGCAGGAGATAAGTAAATAAGCGCAAGCCTGATGTCGCTAATGCAATTAAGTATGCAAGGAGCTAATCAGGTGAGGTGCTTTTTTGGTAATTAATTGAATTGCCTGGATCTTAATAGAATGCTCTCGACAAGCTTTTCTATTCCCCCATCCCCACACTTTTTCCTCTCAGGGACTATTCTCCTCGGTACAGAAATGTGCCGCCCGCAGGGGGACACATCACTGAGTGGACAAGGACAGCTCGCTCTGGCCAGGGATGAAGACAGGACTGGCACTGAGCTCCGAGCCGTTTTCCAGCCAAGATTTTGAAGGCCCTAGGGGCACTGGGGCTAGCTGGGCCTTGCAGAGGTGCCCCAGTCCTGTGTGAAAGCCCAGATTAGCTCAGGGTTGGGGTTCACCCTACAGAGGTTGGGATCAGAAGCATTTACCCAAGAAAAGAGTTATCTTGCAGCTTGGTGGCTGCACCTTCCCTACCCCACACTGTATAGAGTCACCAGGCCAGTCCGCCCCCATCATCCAAAGCCAACCCAGGCTTCTGGGTTTTAGCCACTGCAGCCCCCCAGACCCTCTTCATCCTGCAACGGGATTTCCCATTCTGGTGATGGGCACAATCATAAAGTGACTCTGGGACCTCTTCAGGGTCCTGTCATTTCGTTGGCTGGTTGTTAAAAAAAAGCCACTCAGGAACAGGTCATGCCCACTGCCTTCGAAGCCACAAGCTATCCATGGAGCTGCCTTCTGCAGACAGAAAGCTCTGCCCCCCAAGGTATGATGCCGTGGGCAGGATTTCCTGTGGGGAGCTAGTCTTGGGTCTTCAAAGGCATGTAGTTAAATCTGCCCGACTCATGTGTTTGCGAGGTCTGATGTGCATTCAGACCAGCCGCTAACTCATGGGAAGTACGGATCCTTCTGGACTCTCTTGTTCCTCCTGGCGAGCCTGGTGCTGGCCACTGTCAAAGATGAGGCATGGGACTGAATGGACACTTGGGCTCATGGTTTCTGGCGGCGTTGCTGTGCACCCCAAGGGCTGGCCACTTGCAAAGCTGGCTCTTGCTGACCTCATATAGTTAGCTGAAGGGCTGAGAGCACAGGAAACAGAATGTATTGGGCAGATATCAGGGACATGCTTTACCAAAAGCTGGACTGCAGCTTGATACAGCCAAGAACGATTGTTGACTATGGTGGATTGAGTCCATTTACACTACGGGGAGCAGCGGAGCGAGAACGCTTGGGTTCTCTTGGAGTGCTCAGTGGCGTCCCACCAAGCAAGGGAGTTTTGCTGTCCATGATGCACAGGGAGACTTGGGCATTATGGGACTTTCCACCCAGAGGATGCTCTTCTGCACATGGATGTGATTGACCCTGCAGAGTCGGGAAGGGGGTGCGCCCAAACTGCCACAGGGGAGATGAGCCTTCGCAGGGCGACACTAACAGACAGGCTCCCGGCTGCCCTGAAGAGCTCACGCTGCAAGTTAGGCAACACACAGCCCGAGGGTGGGGAGTGCCTGTAACAAAGATGTTAGGAAATAATGTGCTCTTGAGGTTTGGCACATGGCTCTCCTTTTTATAGTCTGTTATAAAAATAATTTTAACAGGCCAGAGCGGAGAAGATAGTTAGAGGCAGAAGGCCGGCCAAAAGGAGGAGAGTGAGGTGTCTGAGTCCATGGGATCAGGCGGGCCTCACAGACAACACGAAGGAGGACTCGAGTTAATGGCCACAAATCCCAGAAAAGGAGACCCTCAGTCATCCATATTGTGGATGGAACCGATTTCTCCCCATGCAGCTAGTTAGCGTTGGTCTAGTAATGCCCCAATTACAACGGTCTCTCCACATCTATGAGCCAAAATCTGGGTCATGCACCATTTGTTCCAGCTTCCACTGCCCTTCCGGTGGGAGTGAGGGTAAAACTAGTGCTAGACCCCAGGGACCCCACTCTCCTGGAGCTGAGGGGAGGACAGAGTGAAGATGGAGGGAAACTAGAAAGAAAATTCACACTGTGTGTGAGTGTACTTCAATGCAGGAGCCAGATGCAGCGTGTGCCATGGTGTGGCGTAGCGCAGAGCCCAGAGGAGTCCATTGCTTTAGAAGTCAGTTTAAAAGCACAAGTGCCCTTTGGTAGGAGATCTGGCGAGATGAGGCTGCCAGCGCTGTTTGTACCCCATGTCGCTAATTGCCGGCAGTGCAGGTGAACGCTGGCTTCGGCGTGCAATGGAATATGCACGTTGGACGGTCGCAGGGTGCCGAAGCTGCCAGCAGCCCGCCCACCCGAGTTGGCGAGAAGGGCTCCATGCTGGACTCTTTCCCTGCTGCCTGTCACTAAATGGCTGGCGAGATGAAGGGGAAAAACATGCGGTTTGACGGAAAACGACATGGAAAAACAACCAAATTAACAGAAAAACAAACAAAACCAGAGCAGAGAGGATAGGGGAAGACAGGCAAAGAAACAGAAACCACATGTGAGCGGGGGCCGGGAAGGCCTGCGTTTGTGTTCTCTGGCCTGATTAGCGGGCGATCAAGCATTAGCCGTTAATAAATAATAACAACCCCCTGTTCCTCTGCCTTAGAAGTTGCTGTTCTCCTCAGCTGGCCTCCAGCTGCAGGCTGGGTCTGGGCTCCCACCTCCCTTCCCTTAAAAAGAAAAAAAGGGAAAGAAAAAAGAGAGAGAAAAACATCTCCAGAAAACCAGCAAACTGCCTTGCTGGGCCAGATCTCTTGCCCAGCCATCCCCTTGGGCTCTTTACTCTGCCTAGGGCGGTGGGATGGCAAAGTGTGAAAAACCAGAAAGCTTGGGGGGGTATAGTTGTGTGTATAGGACAAAGCCCCTCATATCGGGGTGTTTTGTCACCTCACTGCCACTGTTGCCCAAGGGGTAGGAAGAGCTGGGAGGGTGCTGCCGGTCACAGCTGACTGGGCCTGGAAATGTATCCCAGACAGGGCCAGAATTGGCCCCTGACCGAAAAGCTGGTGGGTGGGATGTAGCTGGTTCTTCAGCATCCATGCTGAGCCCGGTACTCTATGCAGCAAGATGGGGAGGACTGTACTGCAGGGAAACGGGTAGGCAACTCCATGCTAGGATTGATAGCTGCCAACGTTTTCCCAGGATCAACCCGTTTCCCAGATAGCTGTCATATGGCACTGCCAGTCCTCCTGGGACATTAAAAACCTCCGAGTTTGGCAGTCACATAATAATGTACCGCACTGCCTGGCCTACTCGGAGACAGGGGTGGTACCTGCACCACAGACCGATGGTGCCGAGCACCGACGGGTGGCCAGGACCAGCAGGCGAGTTGGAAGTGGGAGCCATGCAAGGGGTAGGGGCAGGGTGGAGGGTGAAGTGGCAGCACCCAGGCTGCGGGAGCTTGCAGGACCAGATTCGCCCTGGCCACCCCCCTAGTGTGTCCAAAAGCAGGGTCTGGGAGTTGAAGCCTCGGGGCCCAGGTTTGTGGGGAGCAGAGAGGCTGGTCCTGGCCTGCAGCTTTGCATAACTCTTCCCCTGGGCTGGGTAGCCTGGAGGGACACGATTCAGTTTCTCCTGGTTTCTTGTGCCCCACAGGTGGCACCCCAGGGTGAACTTACCGCTGACCCCCGGCAGGTGTTGGGGGGAGCATTCTCCTCAAGGGCACTGCAGACCCCAGTCCCAGTGCCGTGACAGTGGGGCAGGTGTGTGGATGTCTCACTCAGGGCGCTCTGGATCGGTGCTGCCGCAAATGGCCCAGTGACTCAGGGAGCATCATGGGGTGGCCTGCGGAGCAGCTCTCTCCCACGCAGGAGAGGAGAGCAAAGCCCTGACGGCTTGTGACCATCAGCACCGTTTCTTTCTGGTGCCGGACGGCACCTTGGAGAGCCCCTTTATGCCCAGGTTGGGGACAGCGCAGACTCTCCCAGGTGACTATGCCCATGCATCTCCAAACTGACCACTGGGGCTCCGGCAGTGGCGATGTTTGGGCAGCAGATCCCCATCCGTGAGGCAAATGTCTTCCCATGGACTTCCACTCCCAACAGCTCTGCTAAGGGCCAGGTTGACCAGGGTTGTAGCCTGCTACCAATCCCTTCAGCCCCCGTCCTCCTGCTCAGGCACACACAGGCAGATGCTCTTTAGACCAGTTTTCACTGTCAGAAGTCAGGAGTGTGGCAGAAAGCTCATCTGTCCCCATTTGTCAGGGAATCAAGTCCTGTGCATCTCGATAAGTCATTGGGGCCAAATAAACCCTCCTCTTCTGAGAGATGAGCCCCAGATGGGGCTACAGCTCCTGGGAAGAGCGTTCACAATGGCCAGCTTTCCCTGGAAGATGGCAAGGGAAGGATACAGTGACCAACATGCAGTGCTGTCCTGGCTGACACGGCTGCAGAGATGAACCGAGTGCACAGTTGCTCTGGTGTCACGGCTCTCTCGGGACCCCCAGGACGGGAAAGCTGATTCTCCCCCCAGAATTCCCACGGCTCCGTTACACGGTGGCTGTTCCTCGGAGCTGCATGAGGCCAAGGCACCTAAAGTCCCAACACTGTTCCCCACCCACCACCATCCCTCAGATAGTATCCTCCTCTGGGGGTTGTGCCTTTGTCTCCTGCCATGAGTGCTGGATCAGTCTGATGGTCTGACTCAAAGCAGCCAGGGCCTCTCGTGTCCCCAGCCATATCTCTCTGGAGTGTTGCTGTGTCAAGAGAACTGCGCCAAGACCACTTGAAATGTCCCACCAGAGTTTTCCTTTACCAGGACCATCAGGCATGGAGTGGAGGCAGTGAGCAAGGTGCACCCTGTGATAGAAAGAGATCTGAAATGCTGGGGGGATTCGCTTTGGATAGAATCCTAGAAATTTGGGGTTGGACGGGACCCCAGGAGGTATCTAGTCTAGCCGCTTACTCAAAGAAGGGCCAACCCAACTAAACCACCCCAGCCAGGGCTTTGTCAAGTCAGGCCTTAAAGAGTTTTTCCCAATATCCAACCTAGACATTCCCCACTGCAACTTGAGACCATTGCTCCTAGTTCTGTCATCTGCCGCTACTCAGAACAGCCCAGCTCCATCCTCCCGGGAGCTCTCCTTTGGGGAGATGAAGGCTGCTGTCAAATCCCCCCTCCCTCTTCTCTTCTGCAGATTAAACAAGCCCAGTTTTCTCAGCCTTTCAAGTCACACGTTCCAGCCCCTAATCATTTTTGTTGTCCTCTGCTGACTGTCTCCAGTTTGTCCACATCCTTCCTGTAGTGGGAGGCCCAAAACTGGACACAGTATTCCAGATGTGGCCTCACCAGTGCCAAACAGAGGGGAATAATCACATCCCTCCATCTGCTGGCAGCACTCCTACTGATAGAGCCCAATATGCCATTGGCCTTCTTGGCAATAAGGGCGCACTCTTGGCTCCTATCCAGATATTTTTCAACCCAGTCCTCCAATTTGTCTAGGTCACTCTATCTTATCTCTACTCTCCAGCATATCTCCTGCTCCCTGAGTTTAGCATCATCTGCAGAGTCGCTAAGGTGCAGGTCATTAATGACGATGTTTAACAAAATCAGCCCCAGATCCAATCCCTGGAGCACTCTGCTTGTCACCAGCTGCCAGCTAGAAATCAAGCTGTTGATCTCCATCTCTTGAGACTGACGAACAAGTCAGCTTTCTGCCATCTTATTGTCCATTCATCCAGCTCATACTTTGTAACTTGCTGGCAATAATGCTGTGGGAGACAGTATCAAAAGCTTTGCTAAAGTCAAGGTATATCTTGTCCATCCCTTTCCCCACATTCATAGAGCCAGTCACCTCATCACAGATGGAATCAGGGTGGTCAGACATGACTTGCCATTGATGAATCCAGGCTGACTGTTTTTCTTCTCCATCTTCTCCAAGTGTTCAAAAACAGATTCCTTGAGGACCTGCTCATTGATTTTTCCAGGGGCTGAATTGAAGCCAACTGGTCTGTAATTCCCCTGATCTTCCTCCTTCCCTTTCTCAAAGATGGGAGCTAGATTTGCCATTGTCCAGTCATCCCAGATGCCCCCAGTCACCACAAGTTTTCAGACATAATAGCCAATGGTTCTGCAATCACATCAGCCAAGTCCCTCAGCGGTCTCTCATACATTGCATCCAGCCCCATGGACCTGTGCACGTCCAGCCTTTCTAAATAATCTTGAACCTGTTCTGTCACCAGTGAGGGCCGCTCACCCGATTCTGTGTTGCTCAGTGCAGTAGTCTGGGAGCTGAGCTTGTCTGTGAAGATAGAAGTGAAAAAGCATTGAGTATTTCAGGTTTTTACATGTCATCTGTCATTGGGTTACCTCTCTCATTCACTAAGGGGCCCTGACCACCTTCTTGTTGCCAACATACCTATAGAAACAGTTCTTGTTACCCTTCACAACCCTTGCTAGCCCAACTCCAGTTGTGCTCTGGCTTTCCTGGTTTCACTCCTGCATGCTGGAGCAGTACTTTATACTCCTCTCTTCATCTGACCAAGCTTCCACTTCTTGTAAGCTTCCTCTTTGTGTTTAAGCTCCCCAAAGATTTCTCTGTTAAGTCAGTTAGTAGCTTAACATATTTGCTATTCTTTCTGCACATGGGGATGGTTTGTTCCTGTGACCTCAACAAGTTTCCATAATAGACACTCAGCTCTCCTGGACTCCTTTCCCCTTCAGATTCGCCTCCTTGGGGAATCCTGCCCATCAGTTCCCTAGGGAAGTCAAAGTCTGCTTTTCTGAAGTTGAGGGTCCTGTATTTGCTGCTTTCCTTTCTTCCTTTTGTCAGGATCCTAAACGCAGCTATCTCTACTCGATCATCATTGCCACCCACTTGTACTTCCCCCATCAATTCTTTCCTGTTTGTGAGCAGCAGGTCAAGAGGAGCATGGCCCCATGTCAGATCCTCTAGCAATTGTATCAGGAAACTGTCCCCAACACTCTCCATAAACTTCCTGGATCTTCTCTGCTCTGCTGTGTTGCTCTCCCGGCAGATGTCAGGGTGATTGAAGTACCCCATGAAAGCCAGGGACTGTGATCTGGAAACTTCACACCATAGTTCCTTGATGCACCAGAACTTCTGATTCCTCCTGCTTCTTTCCAAGGCTTCTTTCATTCATGTACAGGCTATGGTAGATTTGTCATGCCGGGGGTGTCCCTTTCCATCCTCCTGGGTTCTCAGAACAGGCCATAAGTCAAGGAAATGCTCTGCTATTGGTGAGCGTGAGCCAGAGGCACAGTCGAGTGTGGGCAGCCTTGGACATGGTCTCCAGGGTGACTCTTTGCTGAATGCGGCATATACAGCCTTTCCTCTCATTCCCTTGCCATCTATTGGCTGGTTCGTGCCTGAGTCGAAGGACTGAGGGTTGCACAGAAGCACAAGTTAGAAGGACTGGGAAGGACTGTCTGGTTTAACTCCCTGCCACGGTGTCAGATTTGTTGTGTCTAAGCCAGGCAAGATAGACGGCTATCTAGCCTCCTTTAGAAACCTCCAGTGAAAGGACTTGCACAACCTTCCTATGCAGTCCAGTCCGGTGTCCTACTGTTCTTATGGCTGGGAAGTTTTTCCTGAGGTTTAATCTAAAGTTGCTTAGCTGTAATGTGAACCCATTTGCCTTTTGTCCTGCCCCTTGTTGCAGGAGAGAACAATTTTTCTCCATCTTCTTTGTGGCAGACTTTCAAATATCTCAGGCTAGCTCCTGCCAGACAGGTGGTGGCATCATGCAAACATACTGAGTATGGCTGACGGGGAGTCCTTTGAGTCTGTTCTCTTTTACTTGTGGCAGACTTGCCTGAAGTGCCGGTACCCACAGTGGCTGTTTGGGTAGCCACGTGCAGCATGGAGACTAAGGGAACGCTCAAGGGGCCAGCCGGACAAGCTAGGAACAGACATTTTTCATGGAATTGCAGGAGACAGACATTCCCACTTCCTAGCTTTCAAGATCAGCTGGTTGTTGCGAATCCAGAGGCTGATCTCCCCTAGCAGTGAGGAAAGTGCACTCTCGAGCAGTCTGCTTGGCATGGAGGGGCTGTTGGGTTAGGTGTCATCTGCCTGCCACTGGTTCTTCTACCCCACCTTGTATATTAGGGGCTTCGTATAGATGGTGGCTAGGATGAGGGAGAGAGGACCCCGCATGGGATGTCCTTGAGACAGAGGAATAAATGATACACCATTCACTAGCTAGATCACTGCCATGTTGCTCAGCACAGTGCCAGCTGTGGATGGAGTGTTAGCAAAGGGTTTCGGTATCCCTACAGGTGAGGTTAGTCTGGCGTGTATATAAGGTAGAGTAACGTGGCATCACAGTGTTAACTGTCCATGACACTCGGAAGAGGATAGCAGTAAGACCCAGGAGTGACCCCCAGTTCACCCCATAGACACAGTGGTGGCAGCGTTAAAAATGAGTTGATTAGATTATTGCAATGTCTTAAAATGCAGGTCATTTTACGGGACACAAAACACTCAGAATTTGGCCTCCAAGTCCTAAGGGGTTTAGATTGCTCAGGGCTCAAAAACTCAACTGAGGAGCCTCTCCACATGTGCACAGATTTCAGGCCCTGGCAGCACCAAGGGCTGGAAAGGGCATGTTGGGTAATAATATGCAAATTAATATCCCAGCCTTTAAAGGAAAACAAAACATGACACCAAATTGCACTCCCAAATGCAATTAGTTCTAATGGAATTAGGAACAGAACTAGACAAACAAATGCGTTCCAAAGTGAAGTGCAATCCCTCCACCGCGTTCCCCTGCAGAACATGCTCAGCCATGCCTATGGACGTGAAAACGAAGGAGAAGGCTCTTTGCAAATGCCGACTGAGCTAGTCTAATGGCCCTTCTGAGTGTGCATGCTAGCACCTCCATGTTCCTCCCCTTCCCTTGCGAGGCGAGGCACGAGTGGTGCTGACTTGGCTCAATTCGGATAATATGATAATCCAGGGCAGCCAATGTCAGAAGCAATAAAAATAATCCCTTCTTCCTGCCGTAAACACAGTGCAGCTGTGAGTGCCAGGGAGGCCGGGAGCTCTGAGCTGTGCCGTGGCAAGCAGGGGACAGTGGGGCTTCATCACAGAGAGAGGAGCACATGGCATTCATTAGACCACACAGACGGTTCGACCGGCCCTGAAGAAGTCTTGTTGGCTAGGCGTTTCAGGAGAGCCCGCCTGTCCGGGTTAATATCCCTGTGAAAGCAGACGTTCTCTGCTGTTGCTGCTCCACTAGGTGTCTGGGCACCTCATCGAGAACTGATGGAATAACATTGCCTTCCATTGATACATGTCCTCTTTAATTCATAAAGTTTCAGGCCAGAGGGCCCAAGAAATCCTTGTATATAGTGCAGGCTGAAGAGTTTCACCTAGTTACCCTCCCAGCGAACCCAGTGTCTTGGGTTGGCCTCAAACATCTCTTCCCAAAAGGCTGCCAAGCAGGACTGGAAGACGTTAAGAGATGGAGAAGCCACTCCTGTCCTTGGGTGTTTGGTCCAACAGCTAATTGGCCTACCTATTGAAAACCTGGTTCTCATTTCTCCTTTGAATATGCCTCTCTTAAATGTCCAGCCATTGGTTTTTCTTCTACCTAAATTACAGAGCCCGTTAGTGCCCAGGATTTTCTCTGAACTTCTGGATCCCAGTTTGCACAAATCCTTCCCCTCACCCAGTCCTGCTGTAACACAACCATCTCTGGGGTGGGGAACAGCCATTAACTCACTGGGCAAGGGAAAGGTGCCATTTGACCAGGACATCAAGGGAAACCTGCACTCTTACCAAAGATGTCATGGGATCTCCAAGGTCCACACATAGTGGACAGTGGCTGAGTTTTTAAGGTCTCATCTGTATGTGCTCACACACAGTAGCCTGCATGGTATTCAGTTGATTTGAGTCAGGTAAAATGTTCTGCTGCTCCTATAGCTTTTCTCTTCCTATCTTTGGAGCTGGTTCTGCCACATCCTTGAGATGCTAAATCTGGTCCGGCTCCACCCTACAGTGGCCACGATCGAAAGCCCCCGCTAGCACTGCCCTTGGTGTTAGAGTCTGTTTTGGGCCAGAGTCCTCAGTAGCACAGCAATCCTCCCTCCAATCTCGGCCCCGGCATGCGCCAGGATCAGCTGCATGGCTGCTGGGGGTGGTGAGGATGTTCAGAGCTCTAACTTGGCACCTCAAAATCTGGGTTTGCATCTGGATTTGGAAGCACAAGTGAAACAAGTTGGATGTTTTGATCTTATTGCCCAGGAAGGATTTTCTTGCACCCCAAGTCCCTCAGCACAACTAGGCAGGAAAGCCAGCCTGTTCAGCGTGGTGCTCTGTACTGTGTTTGTGGGATAAATGGTGAATCCCAGCCAAACTGGAGTGTGATAGATGGTGAATCCCAGCCACACTGGGGTGTATGGGACTAACGGGCTGGGTGAGAACCTCAGCCATTGCCCGGCAGCCCCGTCCCCAGCCCCTCCTTTTAATGAGCAGTAAATCCCGCTTTTCCTGGCCTGCCTTGGCCTCCTCCCACCCCGGTGTCAGGAATGGAAGGCCGCCCGGAGATCTTCCCAGACTTGTTTATCCTTGTTAACATGACAAACCCAGCACAATAATTAAAGAAGCCAAACCATTGTGTAAACAGCTTCCCACAACCCCTGCTCCACCCTCTCCCCGCCAACTTTCATCTTCCGTCTCTGAGCTGTCAGCGGTGCTGACAGTAATTGATGATGCGCCCGCGCCCGGGGGAAGCTCCAGCCAGTTCGTCTCAGGGACATTGGGTGTCCATGCCGAGCGGGTTTTGACGACGGCCATGGTGGTGTGGGCATCTGATGCCCTGTTTACGCTGGGCTCCCAGCTGGGAGGGGTCAGTTTGGCCTCATCCAAAAGCCTTGTCCAAATATTTTTGAGAACTTCCCGCCTCTTGCAAGGGATGTATTTCCAGGGTCTGCATGTGTCCCAGCATTTGTGAGCAGGAAGGGAAAGTTGGGGATGGGAGAGAACCCCTCACCCCTACTCACTCCCTGCGTCTCCCCGCCTGCCCATCAGCTGGCCAGAATCACCAGCCTGAACTTGCAGCTTGGTGTAGTTGGTGCCAGACTTAGGGACAAGCCGAGTAAGCCATGGTTTAGGACCTCACATTATGAGGGGCTTCTAAATATGTCAGAGAGAGCTAAGATTTATCATCAGGTATTTGATAATGCAAAGAAGGCTTTTTGCAAGATGTATTTTTAATTTAGTTGGTTTTCATTGCACTTTTGCCTATGTGTATATGCAAATATAACACTTTATTATTTATTTGTTCATTACCTGTCCTGTTATAATGTAACAGTTTTTCTCTTTATTTTTTATGGTATGGGGCTTCCAAATCTTGACATAGCTCAGGGGCTCCACGTGTCTTAATCCAGCCCTGCCCTCCTAGATCCCTCGTCTCGACAGTCCTCCCTTGCCTGTCATCTCCCATGGAGGCAAGTGTCAGCCCTGGGCCATTTATATTCTGAGCTTGCCAGCGAGCTCTTCAGCTGGGGCTTCTGTTCAGTTTTGTGTCGACTCAAAGGCGAGTCGACTCCAGTCTTAGTCCGTGCAGACCTTTAAGAAACAAACTGCTGGTTTTACCAGCCCAGCTGCTCCCCTTGAGGCCATGGCTGCCATGCGGCTAGATGCGCACATCCCAGCCGAGGCAGTCATGCCCCATGCCAGCTCTGGTCAAGCAGTTGCCCTAAATGTACCCAGGTAGCTGCCATGATGCAGGAAGAGGCCCAGTGCATGCCCAAAATCTCAAACAGGAGTGGAGCAGGTGGCTAGCTGTGTGGCCAGTGCTACGCTTCTGTCTTTAGTGCCTAGTTCAATCAGAGCTCCTGGGGGGGCGTCCACCTGAGCTGGAAATTACCCATCCAATGTAGATATTTCCCCCATGATGCAGGCTTCTTCCACCCTCTCAAGTCTTTTTGAAACATCAGCATGTGGCCCGGTGATGCTGTATGATCATCAGGGCGTCTGTGTCTGAAATTCCTCCTGGCCAACCTGTGCCCTGGGCTCTGCACCTGCTGGGAAAGTATGCGTGGGTGATTCTCTAAAATTGGGTTTATTGGCAGCCACCTTCTGGGGTGAGAGGCACAAGAAACTGGAGAAGAGCCAGGACCCTCCCTGCCATTGTCATTCCACAGATCTGTTCTTCATCCAGCCAATTTTGGGGAAGATTTTGGCATGTCCTGTGTGTGTTGGCTCTGTGGATGTAGGGGGATCAGTGGACATGATGTGTCTTGACTATAGCAAATCTTTTGAAATAGTTTCCTGCAGTATTCTTGCCAGCAAGTTAAAGAAGTCTGGCTGGAATGAATGGATTATAAGGCAGACAGAAAGATGGCTAGGTCATCGAGCTCAACACTAGTGACGAACAGCTCCATGCATAGTTGGCGGCCAGTGTTCCCAAGCTGTTGGACTTAGGGCTGGTTTTGTTCAATATCTTCACTGATGATCTGGTGAATGGGGTAGGGGAACTCTCTGCAAGTTTGCTACACTGTGGGGAATAGTGGATAGACTGCATGGCAGGGATAGGATGCTGAGTGACCTAGACAAATTGGAGGATTGCACCAAAAATATTCTGATGAGGTTCAGCAAGTGCAGAGTCTTTCACTTAGAATGGACGAATCCCATGCAGTGCTATGGAAAGAGAACGGACTGGACGAATCCCATGCAGTGCTATGGAAAGAGAACGGACTGGGTAGGTGGCAGGTCTGCAGAAAAGGACCTGGGGGTTACCGTGGACAAGAAGCTGGACATGAGTCAACAGTGTCCTTGTTGCCAAGAAGGCTAGTGGCGTATTGGACTGTATTAGGAGGAAGACTGCCAGCAGATGGAGGGATGTGATTATTCCCCTCTGTTCTGCACTGATGAGGCCACATTTGGAGCATTGCGTCCAGTTCTGGGGCTCCCACGACAGGTAGGACATGGACAAGTTGGAGAGAGGTCAGAGGAGGGTATCAAAAATCATTAGGGGGCTGGGGCACATGATGTACGAGGAGAGGGTGAGGGAACTTGGCTTGTTCAGTCTGCGGAAGAGAAGAGAAGAATGAGAGGGGACTTGATAGCAGCCTTCAGCCCCCTGAAGGGGGCTCCAGGAAGGATGGAGCTGGGCTGTTCTCCGTGTTGTCAGATGGCACAACTAGGAGCAATGGTCTCAAGTTGCAGCGGGAGAGGCCTAGGCTGGATAGAAGGAAAATCTTTTTCTCTAGGAAGGTGGTGAAGCACCAGAAGGGGTTACCTTGGGAAGCAGTGCGATCTCCATCCTTAGATGTTTTCAAGCCCTGGATTGACAAAGCCCTGGTTGGGATGGTTTAGAAGGGGTTTGTCTGGTTGTGAGAGAGATACCTCCTGAAGTCCCTTCATGCCCTGGCCTTCTCTGATTTTCCATTACACAGCCACTCCAGGTTAACTAAGGAGACACTAGCCCAGAAAGGGAGCATCCCCTTTTGTCAGGAGAGATCAAGTTTCTTCCTGGCCTCTGAACATATACAGGCCCTTCCCTCACAGTGCTCGCTCTGCCTCTGCAGCTGTGTTGAAGTGAGATATGAGAGGGGTGTAAAGCACAAGGCGAGGAAAGAGTTGTATGTGTTATACCTTGGCTCTGCTCTATGGCTTGTGGTCACTTAGGGCCTGGTGCTGAGACATGCTCAGTCACCCATAGCTCCCAGTGGTTTCATCTCGGAGATATGGATGCTCAACACCTCCTTACTGTCTCTCTTCCTCAGTTTCCCCTATGTAAAAGGAGCCTCTATTAACAATTGAAAAGCTTTTTCCAAGACACCTCCAGTGGAAGGGGATTATGATATCACCTTATATCCCATCTCCATACCCCCTACATCTTTCCCCATCCCCACCTCTCCAGCCACAGCTCTCTTGAGCTGCGAGTCTCGAGGGGAGGTTCAGATGCCCAGCGAGGCTTATTTTCCTGGGCGTTCAGTCCATGGTGGAGTGGGCTGTACATTAGCATGAACGACAGTGTCATTAGCTATGGTTTCCTGTTCTAGCATCTTTGCTGTAAATAATTTAAAATAACAAATGGATGAGGGCAATAGGGCTCTGTGAGAGGGAAGAAGAATTTGGGGTCTGGGAAGCAAGGAGGGGAGCTGAGAGGAGAGGGAGATCATGGGCAAGTGGGGGTGTGCATCCCCCCATGAGACGGCAAACCCCTTACGATCATGAGCTGGAGGATTTTGGCATCCCATAGACTGTTTCTCTCCCTGATCCCTCTGAGCTGTCAGTATCGGTACCAGAGGCAAATGCAGGACAACTTCCAGTCGCTCTTGCTCCAAGCGATTAATGCTGTTTAAACAATTACGCAGTTGATAAATTTTGACAAGAAGAGATAGAAATAGCCTGGGAGAGCATGGCGTGGAAATGCTCTAAACAGATGTCCCTTTTCTCTCCCCCTTCCCCCAGCTCTCCAGGGGTCTTTAGTGTTTGCAGCCAACTAAACAAGACAGCGTTCACTTGAATTGAGGGGGAAATCTCCCTTATTAAAATGGTTTATGATCTTCTCCCTGGGGTGAAAGCTGCTTGCTCTTGGCGCGCTCCGGTCTGTGTTCCATCACACAAGCCTCCCTCTCGGTGACCTGCTCAGTGCAATGCAACATTTGCACCTTGCCCCAGGATCTGACGGGCTCCCACTGATCCAGCAGCTCGGTGGGTAGAGCAGCCAGCCAGTGAAGCTGAGCAGAGGTTTCCCGAAGAGCCTGGTGGAGAACAGTGCAAACCTGCCATTGAGCTTGGCTCCAGGGGCAGGCGTGGCATACACCCTCCGTCTCCCACTAATGGGTTTGCTGGAAGGGGGCTGGATTCTGTCGTCCATTATGGCAAGATCCAGAGTCGCTCCCATGGGTTTATACTGGGTGACATGCAGCAGGGCAAGTGGACTCCAGAAGGGCTGCAGGACAGGCTGTGAACGCAGCTCTGTTGGTGCCTCTGTCCAGTAAACCTCTCCAGCAGGATGCAAGCAGGGATGGGCATTGGCTAGATTGGGGTGAAGTGAGTGGAGATGCTGAGTGCCTTACGGTCATCTGATGCTGGGCGACAGGACGGCACAGGTGTTCCAAGCCCAGAATCCCTCTTTGTGTAAATGCGTGCAGGGCCATGCTGGCTATTTCAGGGTGTGGGCTGGGGAGTTTAAAGCAGCAATAGGGCTTCCTTATAAGATTTCCCACCAGAGGCCTTTCCTGCTACATCCGTCAGTGTTTGATAAACTCCCCCCCCCCATCATTTTTTTTCCTCGCAAAAACACTGGACACCAGTTGGGTCACACCCTTGCTCTTCCTCATCTGTGGCATGAATCGTTTACAACCAGGGCCAAACGTGCCGCAGGTGTCAGCATGGGGAGGCTGGTACAGACCCTCCCAGAGCTGAGGCCCAGAAGATAGTACACGTTACAGCCCCTACCCTTGGAGGCTGGGCTCTGGAGATCTCGTGGTGGAACAACTTATGCGTTTAGCTGTGGCAACCTCTGGTTCGTCCTCTGGTGTACTGATGGCCACGAGCCTGTCACATCAGCAGCTGCTGTGAGATGCTGCACCCACTCGCAGCATGCCTGGTGTGGGATGCATTTCTGTCTCTCAGCATCCTAACCTCTGACCAGACACAGCATGCCTCCCCGCTGACTGTTTCTAAAACACAGGGGCAGTCGGTCGTCCTGGTCAGAGCCTCAAGCCAGTGTGCCACGGCAGAGCAATCTGCTCACAGTGGGGTGGGGTGGGAAACATCACTGGTGCTTCAAGCCACTTTGGGCAACGATGTGCTACATGATGATCTTGCAACGCTGTGTAGACCAGTGATGTGGTGCCACTGCTTGTCACACAAGACTCAGGGATATACACAATACGGAGCAAGAGAAATGGGAAATAGCCTATTCCCATTGCAAACTTCTTGAAATTCCCTCCCTGATTGCACATTTCAAATGGCTCGTCGTGCATCTGGAAGCAAGGCCATGTTATGTACGTGACCCTGTGCGTTATAGGGGCCTAAGGCAGCAGCATCAAAGGCGGGGTGGAGTAGGGGACTCAACACATGCACAGTCAGCATCTTGGATAGCTGATCAGATCTATCTATGTGTCTGTCTGTCTGTCCCTACCCCACACCATCTGTTCCCTCTGCAGGCCCCCACGTTCTGGATTCAGCGTTTCGGGGTCCTTTGCCTCTCACAGCCCTCGGGTAGCCACTTGCCCACTCGTGGCCTCTTCCCTGAAGTCATAGAATCATAGAATCATAGGGTTGGAAGGGACCCCACGAGGTCATCTAGTCCAACCCCCTGCCAAAAAAAGCAGGACCACTCCCATTAGATCATCCCAGTCAGTGTTTTGTCCAGCTGGGACTTGAACACCTCCAGAGATGGAGATTCCACCACCTCCCTAGGCAGCTTATTCCACTGCTTCACCACTCGCCTAGTAAGGAAGTTTCTCCTAATATCCAGCCTGGACCGCCCCAGCTGTAACTTGAAACCATTGCTTCTCGTTCTGCCCTCTGTTACTACCGAGAACAGTCGAGCTCCCTCCTCCTTGGAGCAACCCTTCAAGTAGTTGAAGGTTGCTATCAAATCCCCCCTCAGTCTTCTCTTCTGCAGGCTAAATAAGCCTAGTTCCTTCAGTCTTTCTTCATAGGGCTTGTGCTCCAGCCCCTTGATCATTTTGGTTGCCCTCCTCTGGACTCTCTCTAGCATGTCCCTGTCCTTTTTCTAGTGGGGAGCCCAAAACTGAACACAGTATTCCAGATGTGGCCTCACCAGTGCAGAATAGAGGGGAAGGATCACATCCCTTGATCTGCTGGTAACACTTCTTCTGATGCAGCCCAGTATGCCATTGGCCTTTTTGGCAGCAAGAGCACACTGCTGACTCATATCCAGCTTCCCATCCACCATGACTCCCAGGTCCTTTTCTCCAGTGCTGCTATTTAGCTGATCACTCCCCAGCCTGTAGCAGTACATGGGGTTTTTTCGTCCCAAGTGCAGGATTTTACACTTATCCTTGTTGAACCTCATGAGATTCCTCTTGGCCCACTGCTCCAGTTTGTCTAGGTCTCCCTGAATCCTGTCTCTGCCCTCTAGGGTGTCTACCGTTCCCCCCAGTTTGGTATCATCTGCAAACTTACTAAGTGTCTTACGCTGTGTCTTCTGTGGCTCAGCCTTCTGGTCAAGTCACTCAACCTTTCCTCATCCTTACCCCGTCTGTGAACAAGAAGCTCTTTGTCAGGAGACTGACTCCCCCAGGCTTTTTCCTGTTGGGTGTCCAAGTGCCACCTATACTAGCCTTATACCCCTCTCTAGTCTTCTCTCTAATTCCCTAGTCAAAAGGGCTCTTCTCTCTGTGAATCAGCTCTGCTTTCTGGTCATGGGCAGACCCAAACTACTGGACCTCCCTTCAGGTCCTTTCCTGGCTCCCGGGTCTGCCCATCTCATCCATTGACTTCTCAACTCTGTTTCTACAGTGCTGTCCCTTCTTCACTCATGGTCTTTGCGGCCACAAGGGACCATCATGATCATCTAGTTGAGCACATTGCAGGCCACAGAGGCCCACTCACCACGTCCTGTAATAGGCCTGTAGCCCTTGGCCGAGTTACTGCCATCCTTAAATCTTGATTTAAAGATTTCAAGTTATGAAGAATCCACCATTTACTCTAGTTCAAACCAGCCACTGGACTGTGTTCCACGCTGCAGAAGAAGGTGAAAACCCATCAGGGTCTCCGCCAATCTGGGATGAAGGAAAAATTCCTTCCCAACCTCTAATCTGACAGTCTATTAAACCCTGAGTATGTGGGTGAGACTCGCTAGCCGCAGAACTGGGAGAGGGTGGTCTGTAATAAACTCACAGCTCTACCCATCTAGTGTCCCATCTCTGGCCTATGGGGTCCTATGCCATCCTAGGCAACCTCTTCATACCATCCTTTCCATAAAATTATCCAGCTCAGTCTTGAAACAAGCTAGGTTTTTGGCCCATTGCTCCCCAAGGGAAGCTGTTCCAGAACTTCAGTCCTCTGATGGTTAGAAATTTTCATTTAATTTCAAGCCTTACAGCTAGGGTCTGGCTTTCTAGAAAAGCCCCTTTATGTCCCATCTGGGGCCACTAATTAGCTCTCGTTGCCAGTTCATCAGTGAGGCTGAGGAGAGCTGCTAAGTCATAGGCAAGCTTGAGTCCACCTTCCTCAAAGGGCCAGCTAATCCATGGCAGATGCCCATCATGTGCTGCCTGCCTGGCATTGACTGTGCTGCACCAAGGCCATTTGCTAGGGCCTTTGGCTGAGTGTCTTAGTCATTGCAGTGCTAACAGAGAAGGAGGTGCCATTTTTATTTAGCTCAGGGGCTAGTACTTTTGGAGCCAGGAGGATCTGAGTTCTCTCCTTTCCTCTGCAAACTTTTGAGTGACCCCAGTATGTGGCACAGGGGCCAGCGTGCAGCTCCCAGGATTTGTTACAGTGCTTAGGAGAAGGACTGCGCTGTATCCCTGCTACAATCCAGGCACTGGTGTCTGGTTTAGAGTCCAGCATCTACCAAACGTTATCCCTGTGGAAACACACCCTTCCCTTCCTGCCTTTCTTAAGGACGACCCATTGCACAGAATCGTAGAAGTAGAGGGCTGGCAGGGACCTTAGCGAAGTCATCCATTCTAGTCCATCCCTTACAAAGAGCTAGGATTAAGTGTACATGGGCCATCCCTGGCAGATACATGCGTGTGTATGTGCATACATTTGCATGAATATGTGTGTATAGAGTTGTACAAGTGATGTGTGCGTGCTGGCATGTGATTGTACAAGTGGTGTGTGCATGCTAGCATGTGTTTGTACAAGTGGTGTGTACATGCTAGCATGTGTTTGTACAAGTGGGGTGTACATGATTGCATGTGTTTGTACAAGTGATGTGTGCATGCTGGCATGTGTTTGTACACGTGTGTGGATAAATGGCTGGTTTCCAAAATCATTTCAGAGGTAGCAGTGAAAGGCAAACACTAACATAGTGGGAGTCTGGGCCCATGCCACCACTTGTGAACCGGTTCGAGTAGCACAATTCACAACCATGCCTGGAGACCATACCTCATGTCCTCCGGGGGGGGGAATGACAGCCAGGCTTTGAGCTTAGGTTGGCCTCAGCACCCCTTGTCTTACAGACGGCACTCAAAGTGTCTGTCCTTCACCAAATGATTTTTTCTGCTGCCCTCATTCGGGCTCTGTGGCTCAAGGTTTGTGGCTTCACTCCCCAGGCTGCTGTGAGCTAGTTCCCAGAAGTTTGGGCCAGTTTGCTCAGATTTGCTTGTTTTCTATTCATTTCTAACCCCCTGGGGCTGATTACCTCGTTTGCCTCCAAGAAGAGAGAAGAACGAGGGATAATGTAGGACTTAGGATTTATCTACACTTGAAATGCTACAGAGCAGCAGCTGTGGCATGTAGACACTGTCTACCATGGCAGGAGGATTCCCCTGTCAGCGTAGACAACCACCTCACTGAGAGGTGGAAGCCAGGTCAGTGGACGAATTCTTCCAGCCACATAATGTTGTCTGTGCTGGGAAGGGGTAGGTCTGCTTAACTGCGTCTCTTAGGGGTGTAGATTTTTCACACCCCTTGAGCTGCAGGCAGATGGTAGCTGGGTCAACCTCACCTTTGAGTGTAGACCAGGCCTGAGAATAATTGATGCAAAAAGATCCTGTTGTTTTAATCAGGACAGGTCCTGGTTTTCCATATCATGTTCCAGGAACTTCCCTCTAGATATTTGAAATGTCCAGATTTTTCATTGTAGGGAGTGGAACATGTGGATATTTTTTTCTAACAACAAAATGTTTCCTCCACACGGGTGCACCAAGCAACTTTGCTTCGTGTTCCCCAGGAACTGAGAGTCCCATAGAACAAGTGTTCAGTGGGGAGTGAACAGACGAGTCTAGATACCATCAACACTATTCTTTGTCAGTGGCTTCACTGCTAACACCATTAACTCAGGGTTACATGATACCCTTACTTAGGGGGGGTCAGGCCTTTTAACACACCCATGTCGCCACAGTTTAACTAAAATTGGAGGGGTGGGGAGATAATGAATGTAGTTAAACTGGAGCAAACCACTGTGTGGACTCGCTGAAATCGGTTTACAGCTGGCTTAGACTGAGTTAATTTGATCAGGTCTGTTGCTGCTGTCCAATTTCCCAGCACAATAATGGCTTCTTCTTAGCAGCTTTCTTGCTCTTGGTAAGATAAACATCTTCCTGCCACTCAGAAAAGGGCCCAGGCTCCTAATCTGTACAGTAGAAATACACGGTCCAGATCGCACCCTCATATCTACTGGTCCTCCCCTACCAAAAGTGGCCTGCAGACTCTTGGATTGTTAGGATTATTCTGGTAGTGTCAAGAGACTCCAAAGCCCATTCGTCCATGGCCTCACCGGACATGCCGACTTGCCCAAGGTCACCAGCAGAGTCAGAGTCAGAAACCACATCTCCTGACTCCTGGCCATGGGCACCTGCTTGTTTGTCCCATCTGACCTACCTGGACCTTGCAGGCTGCCCCTCACCTACAGCGTACCCCATGGTGGCAGCTCTGAGCAATGCCCATCTTCCCAAATGTGCTGTGTGCTCCTGTGGCTCCCAGCCTCTTCCTCTTGTCACCACCCAGTTTGCATAAGGTCCTTCCATCTCCCAGGACCTCCAGGGAATGCCTGCCACCGAGCAGTCCTTGATGAGCCAGGTCTTCCCTGATTTCTTGCGTCTCCTATGGAAGCCAGTGAAGGAGGCAAATTCCAGCTGGTAGGAACTCAGGGGAGAGGAAAGCCAGCCATAGGGTCTGAGGCAGAGCAAAGCAATTTGGTCCGCTGAGCAACCACAGAAAGTTTGATTCCAGGGCACTGCAATTACCTGTGCAGGGACAACCTAAGGTAACAGGGAGGGAATACAAAGGACTCATTCTGTATCGATAGCGGCTCGAGCATGTGTGGGTTTCCTCCTGCCAGTGCACTGCAGTCCCTCCCTTTACTCTAGCTGGGCTCTGGCCAGAACAGCCTGTCTCCCAAGAACAGCTTTGTAAGGGGAAATCATCTGGAGGAGCTGCGACCCAAATTTCCACCCTGGCACCTAACTCAGCTTGCTGATCTTCAAATGTACTGGGCATTTTCTGTATTTGCGGTCTTGGAGGGAGTGACGCACTCCTGACGTTTCCCAGTCTCGTAAAACACAACCACCAGGGCCAGTGGAGACGGCCAGCTCGGGAGGAGAGGTATGACGCGTGACAAAAGATGTAAAGCTGTGGAGAATCAGCCCCTGTGCCTTTGGGAAGGTGATCTGAGGCAGACAGTGGGCTCCTGTTCCAGGTTCACTGGGCTAATATTTAAAATTGTACAAAATAGGCAGTAAAATGCTAGTTATGTGTAATGTAAATGATTGCACAAACTGCCAGGCAAAGAGAGAATCAATCCATCGCTGTGTACTCCTTGCAAGTTCCCAGCTATTGCCACTCCTGCTTTTGCTAATTCAATTTGCCATGTCATTTTCAAGGAACTTTAAACGACTTAAAAAGAGTCATTCCAATTTCTTGGTAAAGGCCTGGAAGGAGCAAATCTGATCCCACAGCACCAGGGAAATGTAGGGGTGGGAGAAATGGTGAATCATTGGTAGCCCCTCTTTCAACCTATTTTGCACCCAACGTACAGTGTTTTCATCTAGCCTGCTTTTCGTTAGCTTTCTTATGCCAAAGTCATATGAGACTGTGCCAAAAGGCTTACTAAAATCGAGGTAGAGCCTATCCCACCCAGCTATCCCTACCTAAGATATTCCTGCAAAATACCAACACAAATTATTTCTTGAGATGGGGTGGGGATCCGAAAACTCCTGATTTCAAGAACAAAAGTTTCCCATTTTTGACAGGCTCCATCTCTTTCTCTGCCTGCCTGGTTCCTGTTCCATTTTGTGCAACTTTGCTGCTATTAAGAGTCTGTCTTCTGAAGATCAAGACATCCTAACCATTTGCTCCTTCCCGTCTAGCTAAGTGGAAAGGATCCCAGCTAAAGTGGGAGGTCAGAGGCCTTTGAGAAGTTTAGGTCTGGCAATGCTGGTCACAGTAGCAGGGCCATAACTAGGGCAGCCACCTGGGTCAAAGACCAAGGTGCCGAATTTTAGAGGGCGCTGGCCACACAACTGGCAGCCGCAGACCTTACATGGCCTTGGAGGCACAATCGTCCAGGTGCCAGGCTGGGGCTGGGGCCGCGGGAGATTTTAATCTTCTACCCTGCCCCTGAGCCTGCTCAGATGCATGTTCGGGAGGAGGGAGAAGCCTGTGGCTAGTGGCCACACGGCCAGGTAAAGGCGAAGACCACAGACTCCCTGGGGTGGTCGCTGACCACCACAGCAGGTGCAAAGAAGGGGCAGGATCCGTGATGGGTAGGGACAGATTCGGCTCCCCACTGGCTGCCTGTGGCTCCCCACCACCTTCCAGCGGTAGCTGGAGACAAACCCAGCTCCCCAGGCTCTCCACCGTCTGCTGGTGGCAGCTGAGGAAGGATCTGGCTCCCTGCTGCCAGCACCAATCGGGCACTGGTTGGATCAGGGCTGGTTGAGGGAGGGCACCTTTGGGGATGCTTGCCCCGGGCACCAAAACAGCAAGTTCTGGTCCTGCACAGTAGCAAAGAGGTTGTGAATCGCTGCCCTAAACTGTGCATGTCTGTTACTTTTCAGCCTTTCCATGGTGCAGCAGATAATTTACTCGCTTCTACCAGTTCAGCAAAACAAGCAAGTTCTAGTCAGCAAAACAAGCAAGGAGTCCTCTGGCACTTTTACAGACTAACAAATTTATTTATCATGTGAGCCTTTGTGGGAGAAAATCCCACTTCGTCTGATGCTTGAAGATGGAGAACTTAAAGAATGGAAGCAAAATAAATGTAGGGGAGTTCAAGTCGTAGGATCAGGTCAGACTGTTACAGCAAATCAAAGCAGTTGTTTGGTCCTTGTTTGAATTCAAACAACTGCTTTGATGTGCTGTAACAATCTGGCCTGATCCCATGACTTACACTCCCCTGTATTTATTTTGTTCCCGTTCGGTAAGTTCCCCCATCTTCAAGCTTCTGACGATGTGGGATTTTCTCCCACAAAAGCTCATGCAATAAATAAATTTGTTAGCCTTTAAAAGTCCCACGCGACTGCGTGTTTGTTTTGAGACAGTGGAAACCAGCATTTCTGGAGCAGATCGTTTGCCTGGCTGTGGACAGAGGAGTCATGTGGCACTTTAAGATTAACAGATTTATTTTTTGCACGAGCTTTCATGGGAGAAAATCCCACTTCGTCAGATGCTTCGAAGATGGGTGAACTTACAGGATGGGCAAGGAGGTGTAAAACATAGGATCAGGTCATACAGTAACAGCAAATCAGAGCAGCCAGAGACACACCCACAGACACATACTTGGGCTAGAGATGCCATTGACCCCAGCGAGTGGACTTGTGCTCAGTGGAGGAAGATACTCAAACATGCTGGCTCTGGATGCCCTCATGGCCAGAAAAAGCTGCAAATTCAGAGCCCAGCCAGAGATCCAGGCTGTAGGAGTAAGCATTTGTCTTCCATTGATTTCCATGTGCTCCACAGATTTAGCAGCGCACCATCGCCCCCTTGCCATTTGGCAGGGGTGGAAAGTGATGTGACCAAGTGCAGAACCAGCTATTGATGTTGCTCTGCCTGACCGTAGCTGGTATTAGCTTGAGCACACACTCCCCTTTCTATCTCAGGGCAGACTCGATGGCCAGGAGACCCCTTTTTTGTGAGACCAGCCACAAGATCCAGGGTGGGAAAGGGGGTAATGCGGGGGGGAGCTGATGAAACGTAGTGCAGCTCTGTCGGTTTGTCTCCTTCTGCTCCACCACTCTCCTCACCCAGAGCTGAGCGCTTGTGTGTGCTCCATGAGTGGCCAGGGCATCCCTGGCACTTGCATTATGTTTCTCTCTGAGCTGTGGCTTTCAGGAGCCCTGCCACCACCGTTTGGGTAGATAGGGCTGTTTCCCATTGTGCCTTGGCTCCTTGGACAGTGATGGCACGTGCAGCACCACAGACACTAGACGACTTGGAGAAGAGGAAACCCCAAAGGATGCTGGTAAAGCATCTGCCTAGAGAAATCTCATCAGCCTGAGAGATTGCATTGTCATTCACAGATTGATCCCGCACAGGGACGCCAGCCAAGCAGCGTATTGCAGGGAGCAAAGTTGTCTACGCATCTTATACAGCAATGATCAGAGCGACTAGCTCCTCTTCAAAGGACACACCCCCACACCTCTCACCAGAGCCACAGTGCAGACGGGGGTGGTCACTTTGGGCATGTCTACATTGGAGAGCATTTTCAAAAAAAACTTTTTTGAGGATTAGTGTTTCTAAATAATTATCTCAAAAAAACTTTTCTTCAAAAATGCTATTTCGCGACAACAGTCCATTGTCCTGAAATACCACGGCTTTTTTTATTTCAAAAAAGAATGTCAACATCGGACTTTCTTTTTCGGAAAAAAGCAAGGCAATGGAAGGGAAAGGAACGCCTTTAAAAAAAAAAAAAAAAGCCTTTTCTGCATCCTGGGATGGCTTTTTCCAAAAAAGCTTTCTCGTGAAAGGCTTTTTATTTCAAAAAAGCTGGCAGGTTTAGCTTTTTCAAAAAAGCGCTCCGGTATCTCGAAATACCAGGATCATTTTGTTTTGAGTAAAAGCCTTTTTTGAGGTAGCTTTTTCGAAAAATGCCATCCCCGGACATGGAAAAGGGTTTTTTTCCCAAAAAAGTCTCCCTATCCCTTCCATTGTCTTGCTTTCTTTCGAAAAAGAAAGTCCGGTGTAGACTTTCTTTTTTGAAAATAAAAAAAGCCACGGTATTTCAGGACAACGAGCGGTCCCCTGACTGTTGTCCCAAAATAGCATTTTTGAAAAAAAGCTTTTTCGAGGTAATTATTTCAGAATACTTATCCTGAAAAAAGTTTTTTTCGAAAATGCTGGCCAATGTAGACATAGCCTTTGTGCTGTTCTCCATTGCGTGTGAAATAAATGTAGCCTATTCACTCAGACGGATCGGAGCATTAAAAACGATCTTTGCATAATGTGGCCCTGGGGCCACGTTTATAGGTAGGAACAAACCCGCCTGAGAGACAACAGGTTCTGAAGGCTCCAGATACACAGAAATCAATGCATGGTTCTTGTAGCCCTGCATCCGCTTCTCTTTACACTACAAAAAAGGATGGTTTACAGTATAGTAGTAGCTCAGTGTAGATGAGCCAGCTATATTTTAACAGGAGTTAGCAGGTGGAGGCAAATGCTCTTGAGGGTTGATCTCAAATCTATAATGTGTTAAACCTGCTTTATCCACACTCAGTTTTTACTCTCATGTTAGCTAGTGCTTCATTTCCTAGTGAAGACAAGGGCTAGCAGCGACCCACCACCGTTGTACCTGATCCCAGTGCGAAAAATGCTTCCTCATCCCAGCTGGGGAACCATGTTCTCCATCGAGTAGGAGAATCAATAGCCTGCTTGGAGAGATCCCAGTGGGCATGTCCTCAGACTCAGGACTGTCCTGCTGCAATGAGTTCTGCAAGTTAATGACCTACCGTTTGACGCTTTGATATATTTAAGCTATTACAAAGTAGCTCAGTCCTCTTGCTCTGTGTGTCTGTTGGGGTGTATTTCAGACACCGGTGGTTGTTGCTGGCTACACAGAGCTGGAACTCTCATGACTCAGAAAAAAAGGCCGGAGGGGTCGGTCAGCCCAATGCAGTGCCGTGGGTAAAAGGGCTCACGTGGTCCATAGCTGTGTAAACAGAGTAGTGAGTAGGGGCAAGGAGGAGGTGATTTTACCTCTCCATATGGCACTGGGAGACAAAGTAGTTCTGGTGGCCATATTTTAAAAATGATGGTGAAGAATTGCAGCAGGTGCAGAGAAGAGCCACAAAAATGCCTGTGCGGCTGGAAGATGTGTCTTAGAACAAGAGATTTAAGGAACTCAATCAGTTTAGTATCTCAGAAAGATGATTAAGAAGTGATTTGATAGCCGTGTATCTAGGGTTACCAGATGCCAAAGCCTGGAAAGGAGGACAGGGAAGTAGGAAAAGGAGGACATTGGAGGACACATGGAGAAAATGTAGTATTAATGTAATATTCTTCTGTTTTTAGGGGACCCTGGAATGGTTTCCCCTAAAAATAAGGTACTCTATGGCATTCCAGCATACTTTAACCCCTATAAGTAAAAAGCCAGACAAAATCATGTATTTTTAAAATCCCTGGCGGATGGAGGACATGAAGGTAAAAAGGACATGTCCTCCTTTTGCCTGACATCTGGTAACCCTACGTGTATCTGAACCTTCACGAGGAGAAAATACCAGGTCCTAAAGGGCTCGTTAGTAGAGAAGGGTGGAACAAGGACCACTGGGTGGAAGCTGAAGCTGGACAAATTCAAATGGGAAGCGAGGAAGACCAGCATTTTTTAACAGTGAGGCTGATTAATTGTCAAGGAAAGTGGTGGATTCTCTGTCCGTTACTTTCATCAGGTCTGACTGACTGCCTTTCTGGAAGGTGTTTTAGGCAAACACAAGTTATTGGGCTCGATACAAGGGAACTGGGTTTGGCCCATGTTCTTTGAGGGGTCAGAATGGATGATCTCATGGCCTCCTGTGGACTTAATGGCTATGAATTCATTCATCATTAGTGTGTATATTGCCTCTGGCCACTCTGTGGTTATTTGCATTGGAGAGTCTGTGGCTCTGACCTTGCTAACCCATCTTCGAAGCATCTGAGGAAGTGGGATCTTCTCCCATGAAAGCTCATGCAAAAAATAAATCTGTTAGTCTCAAAGTGCCACACAACTCCTTGTTGTTTTTTCACTTGCTAACCCAAAGTCTGAAGGGGCTGTCCTGCGTGCAGCAAGGCAAAGTTCAGGATATTCAGCAAATCCCCGGATGTGTAAAGGGCTGACCCAGGCCCAGCCTGTGTAAGGTTGGCCTACCATAAGACAGTGTTACGATATGGCAACCAAAATGTTTTGACCTTGCGGTGCTGTGGTTCAAAAGCAAGACAGTCTCTCTGGACTTGGAATGATGGAATCACCAAACCAGATCACAGCTTTTCTGGCATCTCCCACAGCACTCGCTCTCTCACACTGTGTCCAAGGAAAGTGCAGTTGTCCCCTTCCTGGGATGCTATGAAATGACCTGTCCAGGCAGTGCATTTTCTCTGAATCCCACTGTCAGAGAAGGGTGGGTGCTTGCCGCTCGGCTGGCTGGGAGGAGGAAGTCTGGCCTAGTGGTTGGACTGGGTGTCAGAAGGCAAAGAGCAGGAAGTGGGGTGGGCAGGGGATCAGTCAAGGAAGGGCTCAAGGCAGGAGCAGGCACACTGGTGATATGAGCAAAGAGATGTTGCAGGCCGTGCTCTCCCACGCTCCTGAGTGGTTTGGTACAGTAACCATTGCTGGAGGCTGTTCTCATTCTCCAGATAAATGCCCAGACCCTACTAAATACTGCTAAACCCCCAGTCTCCATAACACTGTAGCGATGAGTTCCACAGGACCCACACATTGTATAATGTAGTGTCGGTGTCCATCAGGTAGAAATCGGGTGCTCTGCAGGTTTGACTTTGTCCTTGAGTTATGAGACAGCATAGAAGGGGGCTCCTGATTTGCCTTCTCTCTGCCAATTATTCTTCAGGACCTTGAGCAAAAACCCTTTGAAATCAATGGAAATATTCCCAGCAACTGCAGTAGCCTTCAGTTTGGACCTTAGCAGCGTCATGCCCCCGTTTAGTCTTTCCCCTTCAAACCTGAGCAACTGAGCAGACAGCCCAATAGATACTGAATTTCTGCTGGGTGGGTCCCTCTTCTCCTGTGGGGAGATGGGCACTGCAAAGCGCTCAGATCATTTGACTGTGTCCCCAAAAGAGGAAGAAGACCTGTACGCTGGAGTTAGAGCAGCTCATGCCAATGCAGTTTGCAAGGGATACGAAATCTCCCCCTCCAGGATTTTCGGGGTTTAGCCAGATTCCAGCTCTTAGGGATCAGGGTGAGTTCTGCATGGGTGGCCGATTGTCCCAGAGACGGGACACTAGATTAGTTGGACTGGGTCTGATCTGGTCAGCGAAGCACTGCCTTCCTTTGAAGGGTGGCCAGGGGAGGAAAGTCAAAAGTCACCGGGTGTTGCTGGCTTTTCTGTAAGTTGTTGCAATGGGACCGCGACACCTGGCAGGGGAAGGCAGAGAGCCCAATGCAGCCCCACATCTCTAACACTCAGGAATAACGCTGACACGAGGCGCTACTTCCCACCGAGCGGTCCGCTGCCTGACCTGTCAGACCTGATTGCATCTCCCCCATTTCATCTGCATCCTGCTCCCGAGTTCATCTGGCAGAGACAGACTGGAAAGAGAGGGGGCAGCTCAAGAGGGCCCGTTGTCAAGGTGTCTGCAGGAGAAAAAGGAAATGAAAAGGCCAGGAGAAAGAGAGGAAGGGGGAAGGAGGGAGGAAAAATAATGAGCAATGTTAGCAATAATGAGGACCGTTGCCCGATCTCCTTATAATGAGGAAATTGACTGTGGGTTTTATAAACGGCGTCAGCGTGAGGTAATGCACCGTCTTCAGAAACCAGCTGGATGTAGAGACGCTTTCTGCAAATTCCTCTCTCCTCCGCCCAGGATGCCGGACAGGGCTCAGAGGTGCTTAGTGCGTGCCCTGTCCAAATGTGCCTCGCCGGGGTGAGCCAGTGCACGGGGGACCTCGCAGGTTCTTGCGTTGGCTCGAGGAAAGTCGGATGGGGGAAGCCGCTGGCTCCAGCCCCTGACAAGGCTGACTGCAGGCAACCCTTGGGAGTGGGAAGCAGGCTGGGTGCTGCCCCTCACTGGGGTGTCACAGACGGCCCGGCTTCCCACCCCCCTGTGTGGGTTACATGGCGTGACTGGTCAGCACCTTCTACTGAGCCATATGCATGGCTCGTTCTTCCTGTTCTGGTTTCCCTTCAAAAACCCAGTCGCCTGTCCCAATGCTGGGGCTGCAGTTTCTGGTGCAGGGCTTCTTCCAGACCAGAAGGGCTCTGGACCCAGCCAGCTCAGTCTCTGGCTCTCAGTCCCTATCACTGATTCTTGGACCCATGTTTGGGTCACAAAACCATCGTTCTCCACAGCTTGGGGCCATAAGCCTGATTCCTTGGCCTTTTACTCCCATGAGCAGTCTTCACCCCTGCAGGTGGACCCTCTGAAGCCACTGGCCGCTGCTGCTGAAAACTGCGGGAGCTTTTCCCACAGAATTCAGATGGAGTAGGAGCCGGCCCTTAAAGATGGCTAAGGTAAATGTGGACGTGCAGGTGAGCGGTTTTGTTCCAGGGTGGGAGTTGTTTCTCAGGACAGTGCAACGCTAGGCTGGTCGAGCCAACTAGGTTAACATCAGCAAGACTTTCCTGAAATGCAAAATCCCCTCTGAGAATTTCTCCCACCCCTGTTTTTTGCACATCCCCACTGCATTTGGGCTACCAGCATCAAACTCAACCAGAAGGGAGAAGCACCCAGAATCCAGCAAGTAAATCCACCCTGCTTTCCTGCGGGTAAGCACTGAAAGCCTGGATGCTTCTCGGAAAAGAGAGAAGCTGGCAGCTGCAGGTCAGGAATAAAGGGAGTTGCTAGATCTATGAGCATGGTGCGTCCTGCGCCAAAGCCAGGCCTCTAAGCCCTTCGCTTTCACAAGCATGAAATTGACTTGTGTGTTTATCTGAGACAGAATTAAAACACCCTGAGACATGGAAATCTGAGTGTTTGCAAACTGCAGGCTCCTTCGTGCTTCCTCCAGCCAGCCAATGGGTAGTCAGGGCAGGAAACACGCTGCAGCTACTGATATTCAAGGAGAGAGCAAACTGAAACAGGTGCTGCTGACAGCACCCCAGAGTTCCCAGCAGGGACGTAGCAGATGCTCCCTTGAAACGAAGAGCAGGAAGCCTTGCAGCTGAGAAGCAATCTTGCCCTGATAACTCAGGGAACGCTTGTTTCTCCTTTGCTAGGAGAGGGCCAAGTCATCTTCCCCTGCCTCTGAAACACCATTCATTGCTTTCTGTGAAAGGGTTGCTTTGATTGCCTACGTCTGTAGACCATCAGATAAGGATTAAACTTATTCTACTTGGCATAAATGGCATTTCTAATCTCATAATCCCTCAATATTGTTCACGCCGGGACGCGGCCATTGCTAATCCCCAAGAATTTGTTCTTGGTCAAATTTAAGGAAAATAATGATGTAAGTGGAGGAGGCTCTGGCAGGACCTACATCCAGCCCCCAACCCCAGAGACCGCCTCCCAGAGCAGAGGTAGGTATTCTTGCTGGGAAAACTCATCAGATTCCAGCTACCTCTGACACCAGAGGAAATCTAGCAGCTGGAATTAAGGTATTTTCAGAAGCCAATAACCACAGTTTTGATGAGCTAGCGGAGAGCTCAGCCCTGATCCGATTCAGATTTCTCTGCTCGCTCGGGCAGCCCTGGCACTAAGATGTAAAGCTCTTGTGTTGTTTGGGAAACTGGTTTATTTTCTCAGTTGAGACACCAAAATCAGTGGAGCAGCTTCAACACCTCTGTTTTACCACTGACTCAGACAACGCACTGTCACAGAGAGGGATTTTTTTTAAAATGGCACAAAAGGCAAAGGGACATGGGGTAAATGGAGGTGTGGGTGCTGGAAAGAAACAAGGAGCTGCAGGTTTCACGAAAATCTGCATCTAGTTCACCCCACTAAAACCACGTTTGCAGCCCATGTGGAGGCTGGGCCTGATGCTTCTGCTAAACTGGTCTGAAGTGGGATCCCTCGAGACATAAGACTTGGCATCAAACAAGCCGGCTGAGTGTGGAGCCCGTATCGATGTTATTGGTGTGTAGCTGTGTTATCCCAGTTCCTCAGTCCTGGACCCCCAGTGACCTTGCTTTACTGAGTGAACCCCTGCTCCGGAGTCAGCTCACACCCAGCCCCCTGTGGGTAATCGGTCCCTCAGCCTGCGGACAAGCCCTCCACGCAGCGATTCATGAATTGAACCTCCCCAGCAAACACCCCCAATCCCAAGTGCGACCCTGGGAACCACCATCTTGCAGGACTCAGTGCTGTCCGCCACACCCTGCCACTTCATTGACGTGTTTGTCAGTTTATTGAAGAAATTGATACGCACCGGCTCTGTCACTCCCAGTGTGGTCTGTGTACACACCAAATCCACGCTGCACTGCTTTAAATTAAAACAAACACATACATTATTGACTACAGCAAGATTTGAAGTAATTCTAAATCAGATTAATATAAATCAAGAGATTAATAATAAATCAAGGAGCTGGTCCACAAGTAACTAAAAGATGACTCACATCCTAAACTAAGATTGATATTTCGTAGATTCCCTTGTGAAGCTAGTTTACCCACAGCTGGTTTTGATGCCTTTTGCAACCTGGACCCCGCTCCCTGTGGCTAGGTGACAATCTCTGGGAGATTGATTTCAAGGGAGAGCCCCAGACAAAGGCGCCTCTTTCTTTTAAGAAGTTTCTTCTATGCCCTCTGGGGGTCAGGTGATCATCCCTGTCCAGCAATGGGTGTGATTCTTTCCTCTTGATCCCAGATGCTCACAGGAGCTCAAGCAACATGCTTCCTCTGGTCAGCTCTGTGTTTGTCAGCATCCACATGAGACACACATCTGAAGACATGGCATAACAGAGTTTCATATTTGTACATATGTGATATTGCAGGGACCATGCCACCATGACAGTAATATTCAGTATGTCATGAGCACTCCAAGAATACCTGACCCAGCATACTGTGCAAAAAACCAGCCACAGTTATGCTGTCAGGGTGAACAGGACTGATACACAGATCACACCCCAAGGGTGTACAGGGGGTGCAGTGTGTCACAATACCCTATTCGATGCAGCCTGATAGGCCACCCTGAGGACATAATGGTGTTGGGTGTACAAAGGTTTTGTCTGGCTTGGAACAGCACTGTGTGTCCTTGGGGTGCCTGACCCTGATGATGTGTTTCCCTAGAAGTGTGAAAGAGCTCACCACTCCTCACTAACCACTCTGGGTCTGAGGGCAGTTCCCTCTCACTGGGCCTTTAGCCCTAGTGTCCTTGTTTGTGCGAGCATCAGGGTCTGCTAGTGACTGCTCTGGCATAGCTCGGCTCCCTTCCACTCCCATCAGAGACCATCTCCAATCGCTCCCTTCCCCAGGCCACTGCTTTGAACCGTACCCTTTAAAATTTCTCTTTTTCCTCTACATGTCATTCCTGTCATTGGGTCCTCGATAGAGCCGTGCTCTATGTTTGAGGCTCTCTGAGAGCCATGGAGCCTTGTAGAAATCACTCACCTGCATTTCTTGTTCTCAAATGGGACGTGAGCGCATTATACCCAGTGCAAGGGTTCAGGACTCTATCAGACCTTCAGTTTGAAATGCAGATGCCCTCCACGCCATGAGTCGTCTGTGCACAGCCAGCCGAGGACAGCAAAGAGCTTTGGAACGGACGCTCTGGGAGTCCCCAGCGGCCAGCCCTGGAAAAACCCAAGGACCTGTTTGTAAAGCACCAGTGTGCTGGCACCCCCAACCCCAAGTCTTTCCTTTAACCCCTGTCTTCACAAGGTGTGGAACCACTGGGGTCTCGGAGAGGACGGGGATGAGGAGACTGTGGTTTGGTGGTGCCGAGTCTGCAGGGGACCTGAGGAGTTGCCAGTGCCGGGGTCCATCTCGCCCGCTCTCCTTTCACCCAGTGCAATGTGATGGTGGCACATCATGACCTCAGTTTCTGGAGCTTGTGTGGACAGCAGCTGAACCACCCCTTCCAAATCTCTCCCGAGGGCATCAGATCCTTCTGAAGTAAGGGTTGAGCCGAGCCCCCGTCCCTTATTCATTTCCCAAGCTGATGTTTTCCCAGCTCCCTCTCTCTGACGCTAATGTGGGGCCACCCCCTTGCTCCCATACAGATTGCATGGCCTGCTGTCTTCCTCCTTCTCCTCCAAACACGCTCATTGGTGCCGGCGCCCTGGCAGAGCAACCAACCTGCCCCACACTCAGCATGTGTGCTACGGGAGCCATAGGGGCATGCCGGGAAAAATCTTTCATTAAATTCAGGGTCTAGCCAGCTTCCACCCGGCTAACAGCCTCAGCGAGGCGGCAGCTCTTCAGAGTCTCATTTTAAGTGGGGGGAAGCTTGCATCTTGATTTTCCCCAAAGCAGCTGTTTCTCTCCGGCAGTTCAGCCACGGATCCACTCCCTAGTGTGCAGCTGCCCCTCTCTGGCTTATCGTTTCCAATCCAATCAGAAACAAAACCGCTGCTTCTTAATGCCTCATTACAGGCTGTTATGTGTCTGCTGCACGGCCCGAGAGAGCAGCAGGAAGAGCTTTGGCTCTATTTAATAACTGTTTCATGGTTCCTAATTGACAGATAAAAACGCTACTAACTTGGTTTCATGGACTATAATATATGGATGGTAACAACAATCCCGTTCGGAAGGCAGCCTGTGGAGCAAGTCTTGATCAATTATTATGACATTGAAAATCCATAATCTGCTGATCTGCCATTATGCGTGTGCCTGGGTTGGTTGTGTTCGACTTGGGGGTCTTCTTTTGAATGCCCACACAGGTCATGTCCACAAGCGTCCTGGGAGCTGTAGTTCAAGCAGCATTAGTTAATTTCCTCCCTGAACAGGACAATCCCTGGGCTTCTCTTGCTCTTTTTCTTCTGCCAAACTCCACTGTCTTTTTCAGCCAGAAGAGTGCGTGTGGTATTACCAACCCTGGATGTTGCAAAATTATGAATCCAGTGTCAAAAAAAAAAAAAAATCATGGGATCAGTTTAAAAATCATGACGTTTTAATCCAAATATTCTTCACAATCTCTTCCTGGTGCCTGAGTCTTTAGAGTCACGTTGTCAAGTTCTTTTGCTGTAACCAGGAAAGCTAGAAATGTAAATGAAGGCCGAGATTCGTGCTGATGCCATGACTCCAGAATCTGGTGATTTAGGGAAAACACCAAATGTCATGAGATTCCTGATGAAAGCTTATGTCACACCACTTGTTGCATTTTTAAACTAGTACTTTCATACATGCTGCCTCTTCAAGTTTCCGAAGAGCTACCCATAAACAGCGGCAACACTAACTCATTCCCCATCTCCAAATTCCTCCTTGAGCGTCCCCTTCTCTGTGAGGCCTGTAAAACACTTGACAACTACTAAGTAGCTGGTGTGCTGAGCCCACTGTCTGTCCAGTCCTGTCTCGTTGTTTTCTTGTACCCTGCTCCCCACTGGGCTACCTGTCTGTCCGTAGCCGTTCATCATCTCTTGGTTCTGGGTTGTTTGGGACAGCATCTGTCTGTCTGTGTTTGTGGAGCGCCTACCGCCATGGGGACCCGGTCCATGTGTAAGACTCTGAAGCACTGTGGTGATACAAATAACTAGCACACTAGTAAGAGAAGCAGATGCATGAAACCAGTGTCTGGTCTGAACTCAGAAAGATGGGGTAGGTGGACGAACCAATGGAGATTGTTTGGCAGGGCCGGGAGGAGGGGCCGTGCCCTGGGGATTTGGAGGGGGGTCCTTTTATGTAGCAACAAAATCATTTTCCATGATGTTTATTAAATTAGTTCAGCTAAAGGTTTTGTCCTGCCATTATAAACTCATTTTCTTTCATTGTTTCTGTGACCTGAACCTCACACGCGGGTTATTTCCCATCAGATTCTGCAACTCAGTGTCACAGGTTGAGTGTCTTTGGTCTCTGCCCAAGAAAAACACCATAAAGAAGAGTTTGTTGCTGGCCTCCAGCTGGTGTGATGTGTTTCTCTGAGTGCAACAGTCAGCCCTGGCCAGCAGTTCACACACCTCTCAAGTGCACAGGAGTGAATTTCATCTCCAGAGTCTAGCCAAGTCCAATGTGACTCTGCTGTCAGGAAAACAGCCACCGGGGATTGATCACAGGAAGGAGGAATGAACTGCAGTGTGGATACCTAGTGTCCTACAGGTTAGTCACTCTGCAGTCCCTGGACCATGCATGTGTTCCTCAAACCCCCCGGGTGCTGCAGTGAGAAAAAGCGAGATGCTCCCTGAAGGGTGTGGAGAGCTGGAGAAGGACAGAGATAGCGTCTCAAGCTAGAATAAAAAGGGAGAGCCGCCCGTTGTAGCCTGCGAAGCAAAAGACATCTGATTGCTGTTGAAGAGATCCTGTGAGATGGAAAGTTATTGGCAGCCACTGCTTCTGGGATACCATGGAAAATATCGATTTAAATGAAAATCACCATAATGGCAATTCTGAGAGGGCCCTGTGGGTCTTTTTGATGGGAATGGAAAACAGTGGAGCTTCTGCACTTGAATCTTCTGAATATTTTGCAGCTGCAAACACCCTGCTGGAGAATTAGAAGTTGTGCCCACACTCCTGAACTGGGCGGGAGGAGCATACAAAACAGATACTCTTCTGTCTTCAACAGAGAGGCAGGTAGCAGTGGATGAGAGATCTTTGCACAGCTAGCCAGTAAGCCAGGCAGACATCCCAAATGCTGCAAGGTGGGACTAGTGCCCTGTACTCTCAGAAATAAAGGGCTCTGAACCATCTAACGACCTGTCTCCTCTGCCTAGTGACAAGTGAGTGCCCAAGTGGAGCAGGGCTAGAAAAGGAGAGCACCATCAGAACGGGTGCAGGTTTCAAAGGGATTGTGAAAGCAGTCAGTAGAACAGCAGTCGTTCTTATGTGCTGAAATCTCTTGAATTCAGTAGCGAGGGGTCAAACATTTGGCAAAATGGGCCTCTGTGTGAAGGAAATATCCCAGAACTAGAAAAATAATGGGTTCATTGAAGGAGGCACTGGTAAGCACTGCTTCTTGTTGAGGGGGAACATCAGCACTTGCCTTACTCCAAAGAGCATCATGGTCGGATTTGGAGCATCAGGAGCAGGCTGCCACGTAGGTAATGGTTCTTGTGGACAAGGCAACCAGGGCTTTGATTCCTGGCTCTTCCACAGAGCTTCCTGGGCAAGCTACGTAATCCTCCTGTGCCTCAGTTCCTCCACTTTGTAGAACAAGGATAGTAACCATTGCTTTCTCCCTGGGTCTCTTTTGTCTCTTCAAGACAGGGCTTTCTCTGACTCTGTGCACGTGCAGTTCCTGGCACACTAGCAGCCCAGGCTCAGTTGGTGTCGCCGTAACACAAATGTGAATAAATTCGGGTCTCTTGGTCGTTTGGGGCAGTTGGCGCTGAATGTCTAGTGAGTGACAGGAATGCAAAAGGAACATCCAAGGAAAGGAGCTTAGGCTATGTCTACACTTAGGAGGTTAGTTCAAATTAACTTAGATGGAATTAATTAATTCAAACTAATAATGGTTAATTCAAACTAAGCTAATTCGAACTAACATGGCCCCACTAGAAACCCAAATCGAACTAGCATGTCCATGGACAGGACTTGCTAGTTCAATTTAGGAAGGGGGCACCATGGGAAGTGTGGCACCCCCAAGAAGGGCCATGCCCCCCCCACAACACATAGAAAGAGGACGGCACCCTGGGAGGAGGAAGGCCAAACTGAATTAATTCAAACTAACAGTTAGTTCGAATTAACACAGCTCCATTCAGTTAGTTCAAACTAAAGCAAGGTCTAACAGGCTCAAACTAACCTTTCCTTAATTTGAACTAAGGAATTCCTTAGTTCGACCTAAGGAAAGCCAGTGTAGCCATGCACTAATTTAGTCTGAATTAATCCTCATTAATTTGAATTAAATATTAAAGGTAAACATAGCCTTAGTGACTAATTGTGGACAAGAACAAACAGGACCTTTTTCTGTTGCTCTCCAGAGTATTGAGCCATGTTGTCTTTATAGGTCACCAGGCAATGATCAGAACCAGGGTCCCAAAATACAAGGCTCCTGCATTCTTTCCTAGGGTTACTAAACTATTATGGACTCAAGGTCCTTTTCCAGTTACATTCATAATGGTCTGAGTCACGGAAATCTCTGGACTTGGACAGATGAGTCTGACAAAGCTCTGAAAAGGGCTGAGGACCTGCAACCAGCCTCTGATCCTGATCTAGAAGCACAGTGGGTAAGTGACATGTCCCCTTTGTAAAATGAGTGGAGCCATTTCTCAGTCACTTTGCATATGAAATGCATGGTTTGTGTGCAGTTTCTAACGGGTTACTAGATTAGCAATAGCTGTCTTAAGAAATAGCGAATCAGTTATTACAGAGTCCTATGTTTGCTTATCACCCTTTGGAGCAACTTGGGCGGCTGTCATTATAACACTGCTTACTGCCTCTTACATGGTTATAACATCTATGCAGCATTTCTGAATATTACGTTTTATAAACCATTTATGAATAGGCCCTTCACACAAAGCGTGGCCCATTTCTTCTATTATGTCCACTGGAGAGGAAAAGCCAACTGGCTTTATGTCAGGGTAACTCAGATTTATTTCTGATATGTGCAAATTTTATCCATACTTTTGCCCAGACAGAGGCTTGGCATCTGGCAAGTCGCTTTCCTCTGGTCTCTGTCCATGGACATAGGCATTCAGTTATTGTAATGTACAGACCCTCTGTTTAGGTGCTGCCTCTCCAGAACATAAAAGGGAGGTTTAGTAAGCTCTCTGAGGTGGCATTTTTCTATTTTGGAGACATTATAAACACACAGCTGGGAAAATAGTCCCTGTTACAGCTGATACCATCCCAACCTGAGGCTATTCTGATGGCCTTGGCTAGCAAAAAAAAGGAAAAGAAAAAAGAAAAGGCACGAGCATGTCCTCTGTTGTAAGCAGTATGCCAAAACTAAGCTACAGTGCATCCACAGCAGGGCTGTGGTCCTGAGGAGCTGTGACAGCACACCTCTGTGGATTTTGTTGGTCCCACCAACGAGAAGCCTGGTTCTCAAGGTGGCCACCGATCTACAGCCCAATCTAATCAACTGCCAAATGTCCAGAGTGACTAGTGGCAGAGCCCCTGCGTCTCACAAGTCTGGCCTTTTATTGGAGGCGAATGGTGAGTGCATCATGTCAAACTGGCTCTGCACCATCCAGCTCCCGTGGTGTCACGGGAATGGTGAAAGAGGATTTGCTGTTCTTCAGAAGGCAGGTCACCCGGCACATGCCTCGTTGTCTTATCCAAACCCAGCTCACGGCCTTTCACAGATTCCCTCAGCGCAGCACTTTCTTTGGAAGACAATTTGGTTCTTGGCCCAAGTCACTCCAGCCACAGAGTGTGACACAGATGAGAGCAAACCACCAGACGTGGGTTTATGGCCCCAAGCAAGCAGTCAAAAGCAAACCTTAACAGTCAGGTGCTGTCAGCAGTTTACAGCAGGACGTAACACTGTCAGCTAATTCGAGTGCCAGGTAATTTATACAGGACAATTAATAATGTTACCAAGACACAAGAGGCCAGTTAGCAGCAAGCTGTTGAAGTCTGAGTCTCTAACCACCTGGCCATGGCTGCAAATCCCCCCTCCTTGCATCCAGAGCTCTTCTTGTCCGCCTTGTTTTCTTGGTAGCTTTAAAAATTACTCTTTAGAAAGGATCAAATCACAGGCACTTTCAGCTGCTGCGAGTGACTATTTCCCTTAGGAAACAACCCTTTTACTTCTCCTTATTGCACAAATATGACAGTTTGTACTACTTGTTACCATGACAAGTCATTTCTAATTCTCTAACTAAAATATGCAGGTGCAAATCCTTGCCTGGTGTAGTGGCTGGAGGAGCCCCTTTGGGTCTGTGTACGCTGTGGCTCGACACCCCCAGCTGGCTGTGCCGGCCGCCAGGGGCTCATGGGCCTTTTTCATTGCTGGGTAGGACTTCTTGGCTCAGACTGGTGCCCAGGCTCTGAGACCCTCGAGGCAGGAGCATAAGTACAGGTGGGCCTGGGTGGGCTGGTGCCCACCCAGCTGAAGAGCAGGCTCACCCACTGTAGCTCCATCACTGGCATGAATTTCTCTGCCATGGCTGGCAGCCCAGCCAGCAGCCGTCGGCCACAAATGAAACAGAGGTGCCTCCGCTCCGTTTGTGGCCACTATCGAGATTGTGGTCGCACCTGCCAGCCAGGCAGGCCCCATAACATCAGCGGTGGAGAAATTCACATTGCTACGGTGGGTGCCATCATGTGACCAAAAGCTGCCCAGCCCAGCCTACAGAGTTAGGGGCCCAGCCAGGAAACCCCACCTGGCTACACCCCACCTCCAGGTGGGTCTGGCTGCCGTTATTCTTCACACATTTACTGTTATTTCATTAAATAAATGGAAAGCGTTTACTCCTTCTGCTCGTGGCTGGATTATTGCAGTTGCTACACAAAAAGCATACATTCCAAGGCAAGGAGGGATTACTGTACTCATCTAGTGTGACCTCTTGCATTCGACATTTGATTCACGTCTGCACTAGTGCAAATCTTTTAGGAAATGCATCCGGTCGTGATTTAAAGAGTAGCACTGATGAAGAATCCCCCACAACCCTGGTTCCTGTGGTTCATCCTCACTGTTAAAAACTTGTGCCTTGTTTTGACTGTGTCTAACATCAACTTCCAGCCACCGGATCTTGTTAAATCTTTGTCTGTTAGGCTGAAGAGCCCTCTATTATTGGAAATCTCTTCTCTATGTAGGCTGCTGTAGATGGAGATGGAGACGCCTTTTAACCTTCTCTCGGGTATACTAAATAGAGTGAGTTTCTTGCATCTCTCATTTTCCACACCTCAAATCATTCCTGTAGCTGCTTTCTGAACTTTTTTCAGTTGTTCAATATCCTTCTGAAATTGCAGGAGGAGCCAGAACTGCAGGCAGCATTCTAGGAGCCAGATATAGAGTGCTGTACCCTCCGTATCTTTATGTCTTGACCTAAACTACTCCCATAACTTCACGCTTCAACCATGAGGAAATAATCTCTTATTACTAGATTTGATTTAATCGCCTTGAACTACTGCAGAACAAGGGCTTGCAGTTTTGGCTGAGTGGTAGCAGATTTTGGGGCCTGGCAGGTCAGGTCCCTCGAGTCGTAGAGCAGAGGGGGTAATAAATTGCACAGCCAAACATCTCCTGTTAGCAGATGCCTCAGGTGAGGCACTGTTGCCTTGTTCTGAGAAATAGCTGCGTTCTCCTTCTGTCTCTCTCTAGAGTCCCACGCACCAATGTAAAAGCCGAACAAGGAGTTTGCTCTTCCTGAGCTGGACGCAGATGAAAGCCATCTGGCTCAGAACCCCTCCTGTGGGATCACGGGGTTTCAGAGGGGAGCTGGTCACCTGGCCCTTGTGAGCAGCTGTGGTGCAATACAAGGAGATCTCAAAGCTTTACCCATCCTGCAGGCTTTAGTCCAGGTGACCTCTTTGCCCAGGGTCTGGGTGTTTTATCTGCCATGCACCCCTACTGAGGAAGCCATTAGCCCTTTTCATCATAGCAAAGTATGTACTAGTAATTCTCCCAAATTAACAGATGGGAACGTTCTCCAATAATCCAATTCTCCCCCTGAAATCTGCACCTTCCAGACTCATTTGCGCTGGTCAGAGCAGTGTTCTCTGTTACCCCGTGTCTACACTACAGAGTTACAGCTTCCCGGCTGTCCCCTTGCAACTACAGCACTGCTAGATCACTCCGGTAGCCTCTCTCCCATCAGCTCCACGACACGGCAGGAGAATCCCGCACGCCGGCAGAAGTGTCCATACCAGTGTTTCTATCAGAGTAGCCACTCAGGGTTTATTCAAGTTATACTGACAAAAGTGGTGATGTGGACTAGCTCTTAGTCTGAAACCTTAACAAGAGGTAGATCCTGTTCCAGGTGAGCACTACAAAGATAACAATTAGCAGCTCCAATTAGCAGTAAGAACTTTCACTCCCTTTTGTTGCTGTTGGTTGCAAAGGCTGAGCTTTAAACTGATCTCAGATCAGCTTCAGTGAGTTGATTTGCAGACTGAATCCTACAGATTTTTGAGAGTGTCGCATTTGCCTAACTGTTCTTTCACTAGATTTTGCCTAATGCTGGCTGCTTTTAAATCCTAACTTATGATTTTTTGAACAAGTCTCTGATGGTAACTTACACTGAGCTGGCCCTCAGAGCCTGAGATCTGTGTGTTAGGGACATGAAAGCTGGGAGGAACCCAGGTCTTTTGAGTCATTGACCAGTGCTCGACCCATTGGCTGTGTTCACACACAGGCATTATTTCGATACAAGTTGTGTCGAAACAACTTGTATCGAAATAATGCCTTATTTCGAAACAACTTAATTCGAATTAACAGTTTGTTAATTCGAATTAAGGAAAAAAGCTCAAAGCAAAACAGCAGTTTCAGGCAACAGTTATTTCAAAACAAGTCACTGTTGTTTCGAAACAACATGTTCGGACGGCGTTGTTTCAAAACAATCGTTTCGAAACAACATTGTTTCGTCCCCACATGGGGTTTAAGTTGTTTCGAAACAACCGTGCATCGCGTGAACAGGGTATTTCTTATTTCGAAACAACCTCTGTTGTTTCGAAATAAGAGTGCTATGTGAACACGGCCATTGAGAAATGCTGCCTCTTGGAAAGCCTTTGAATAGTAGAGCTTGATAGTTAGCCGCAGTGCCCATGTTTTGTGGCTGAGTAATTTCCAGGATGAGGCAGAAGTCCCACGTAGTCTGCCTTCCACCCATTTCTGTCTGGACAGTGGTGGTATTTGTTAAGTATTGGTATTCTATGAGGCTTTGCTTATGCAGATATATTGTTAGAGTCACTTTTCATAGCACTTTCGTGATGAGGAATGGGAGAAACCACTCTTGCTAGGGCCAGCACATTATAAATCTCCGCAAAAAAATGCAAGGAAAAGGAGACAATAAAAATAAATAAATAAATAAACCATGTTCCCAGTGAACATAAGCAGTGAGGGGGGAAAGAATTACAGAGCAAGTGCCTTGCGGCTTGCCGGGGTGCCGCTTGTGTTTGTTTAGAGTGGAAAGGAGTTTCTGTTTATTGCCGGGAATGTCGGGGAGACCGCAGAGCGAACGTAAAAGAACATAGGACGTGGGTAGAGCAAGAGGGGGCTGTGGCTGAGAATCTCCAGAAGTCACGTCCAGCCATAAATCAAGCCGGGATCCGTCCCGTGTAACGGAACTGAGAACATCTGCTCAGACTGAAGGGAAAAAACAGTTACAAGAAGCATTTTTTTCGGCCTCAGCCTCGCGCTGATTTGTGGTGGGGAGGGAGGGAGAGGAGAGGAGGTGTCTGGGAGTCTTCCCAAAGGGCAGGCACCAGGAATGGCATGGGGACCAGTTGCCCTAATGGGGCCGGGAGGGATATAACGTGCAAGGGGCAATCTGAGCTCTGGTGGAAGGCTGGATTGACAGTTCTGGAAGAAGACGGATGCCCACCCAGGGGCTTAGGAAAGCCGGGGCAGCAGCAGGCCGTGAGTCCCAGCTCTGCTGACAGACTTAGCCCTGAGGAAGGCAGCCCACTCCCATCATGACCCAGAAGGCTTAGCTACAACAGTGACAGGCCCAGGATCAAAACTCGAGTTATTTAGAACCACAGCGTGTCTCTGCCTCAGTCTCCCTGCCCCGGACACTTCAACGCTGCGTGGGAACGTGGCACAGAACTGAGGCCCTCAGGCAGCAGCATATGGGAAATGCAACGTTCAAAGGACTGCGATCCCCCCTCCCGTTCAACTGTTCGCCTCCAGAGCTCAGCCCACAAAGAAGTCAGGGAAATGAGGTCTCCGGCCAAGACGAATGCAGGTCATTCTACCCCGGTTTACAGCTCACGTTCTTCGTGATGGCATCCAGAGAAGCAAATGTGGGAAAGGCGGAGAAGGATTGCACAGAAGCCTAGCAGATGAGGGCTGGCCAGGACCTCAGGCGGTCATATAACCCAACCCTCTGCTCAAAGCAGGACTACCCCCAGCTAAACCATCCAAGCCAGGCCTTATAACCCTCTCAAAATGGAGATTTCACCCCCTTCATAGGTAACCCATTCCAGTGCTTCACCACCATCCTAGCAAAGAGCTTTCTCCTGATATCCAACCTAGCCCTGCCCCACTGCAACTAGAGACCATTGCTCCTCCGTCTGTCATCTGCCACCACCGAGAACAGCCCGGCTCCATCCTCCCTCGAACCCCCTTCAGGTAGCTGAAGGCCACTATCAAATCCCCCCTCATTCTTCTCTTCTGCCAACTCAATGGTCTTTGGCATCTCCAGTGACAACTTTGAGCTGAAGTGGACGAGTGAGCAGCAGACCAGCTCATCTCCAGAGGGAAATGGCGCTTAGGCCTTGAGCTGAGCCACTGTGCAGGGCTGAATCCTACTCTCGTTCTGACAGTGAAAGGAGAGAAGACCTCCGTGACTGCCACAGGAGGCTTGCGAGACTGCTGGACCCGCTCCTTCACTAGCAGATGTCCCTTTCCCACCCCATTGGGTACATGTGTTGGAAGCCCAACTAGTGCCCAAATCAGCCACCCGCTGGGAGCATGCCCCTCCATTCTTCATGGGTGCTCTGCCCTTTAGCAGCCCCCTGCACCACTTACCCACTGTGGTGGGTTTTGTGGGTGCTAGCCAAAAGCAGTGTGTTAAAGCTGAGACCTAATCAAGATGCAAATTTAAAGCAGTAGGATGGGAAAGAGGAAGGAAAAGACCATGTTTTTCCCTTTCTCCTGGTTTCTTTCCCCAACTCCTCCCTCTTTCATTTCAGAACCAAAAGTCAGAATTGCATCTCTGGAAATGCATGGGCAGGATTCGCACCTGCAGACCCCGGCAAGTTGCATGCAGTGGCAAGAATCAGGCCTGGCAAGGGGAGCTGGCCACAGCAGATTGCACATGGACACACTTGTTGCAGTGGTGCATGCAGGCCACGGTAATGACTCTTGCAGAATTTGCCATTGAAAATGGCAAAATATAACCCTGGACCTCAGACGTTATCATCTACCAGGTGGTTCCAGAGTCCTCAGCGCCGCTGCAGCCAGGTGCCTGCCCTAGGCATCATTTCTTTGTCATGGATCAACTGTTGCATGAAGATGTGACCTACCTTGCATCGAATTGCCTTTTCCACACCGTCATACCCTCAAAGGGCTGTTGGCATGCTCCCTACCCTCTGAAAATGCCCTAAACCACTAACCTCAGCACTGCACAGTGTCCAGATCTTTGCAGGAAAGCAAAAGTGTCCTCCATCCCCGTCTCCTTTTGTGCCATCAACTCCTCACTCCTGTGTTGTGTAGCTGGGGTTTCGTCCCCTTCTTTTTCTTGGGAGTTCCCGCGCACTCTGACATTTACTCACCTTCTGAAGCCATTATTAGCTCTAAGCCAAGAATGTCTGCCCCTACGTAATTAGCAGAATTAATGAGATGAGGTGTTTCTGCTTCTACTGCGGGAGGGGACAGCTCACTTTTCGGCTGGGGAAGGGCAGGAGGGTTTGTTACGTGTTGGGCACTGGTGAAGAGGAGGCCTTTGGCTGACCCCAGAGCAGGAACAGCCAGTGTGCCCCGTTGTTAATGATCACTGGTGCTTTCGACCCGGTGTTGGGCCTATCCGGGGTTTACGCCAATCCTTGCACAGCCAGAACTGCTGCCCCTAGCCAGCGGAGTTAGTGAGACTATGCTTCGTGCCAAGCCAGTGTGAACTCAAATATTTCCCTAGCGCCACTCGCCCCTCTCCCTCTGTCTAGTAGCAATTTCCTGTGCAGTCCTTCAGAGAGTGTAGCGAAATCCTTCAAAGCCTCTAATAAGGTTTCTTTCTAAAGCTTTTGGGGTTTTTCTTCCTCTCTGTGAAGTTGTGCTTAAAGTCTGCGGAAATCAGAAAAATTAACTGGCAAAAGCCTTGGGAGAGTTCAGTGAGATCGTCCTGAGAGCCCAAGACTTCTTTGATCTTGGGGGCGAAAAAGCCCAACATGCAGGTTTTCCTGCAAAACTTCTTTGCTGCATCGAGTGAAACGCAAAGGCCTCGTCCATGCTGGGAATCCACCCCAGTGGCAGCCACAGCCGCAACAGCATCAGTGCAAACAGCTGGTCTGTTCTCTCTGCAGTGGGGCAGCTACCCCATGGCTGGAGTCAACGCTGACTTCAGCCTGAGCACAGTTTATGAAGGCTGAGAACTGGAGGGGGCATCCAAATCTGCACAGACCCTCCTCAGTCCCGGCAATGGAGCTCTGCTGCTGGGGAAGGTTGCAAGTCTAGCTGAATGAATCGTTGGTTTCTCAGTTCAGTGGCCAAAGCAAAATAACTTGGGTTGCATCAAACTAAATGTTTTGTCCAACCTGAACAATTTTTGTTTTTCATCACTATGGGGGTGTGTTTGTTTGCCGCCGAATCCATCTGCCAGGTTCGACCCGAATTCTCAGGTCTTTTCGGTCAACCCAAAACTATCTCAGAGAATAAATTCTTAGGCTGAGAACTCTGCCCTGCTCCTGCTGTGAGCCCTCGGAAGGAAGGAACACCTCCCTTGGACATATCTTGGGCACCCCTTCTTAAAAGGGAAGATTCATCCTGACTGCCCTCAGTGCTTGGTCTACTTTATTCACAGAAGCAAGAAGGTTTATAGCCCTGATACAATTTTATCCTGTCTAATGTAACTGGAGTGTTCTCCTTAGCCATATAAATATCCACAGTCTTTTTCTGATCCAATTGAACTCTTGGACTCTGTGAGGTCTTGTGGCACAGAGTTCCAGAGGCTAATTATATGTTGCATAAAAATATTATTTCTTGGTATCAGTTTTCACTGTGTAATCTTTCCATTTCAATGGATGTCCTCTTGCTTCTGGACTGAGAGAAAGGAGATCATTCAGTTCATACTTCTCTATCATTTGGAGGTTGGCAAGGCAAGAGGGAGTTGCATACATTTTTAAAAAAATATTGGAAGTAATATGAGGATTTGTTATATATATTTCTGCAGAAGCAAAATGAAAATATATGAAGTGACACTATCGGTGTTAAAAATCATGCTAATATTTATCATTGGCCCCATATAGCCCCTAGTTCTAGTAAACCTGCTCTCTTACGTCAGTGGTAATGAAGAGCCAGCAAATAATGGGTAAGTTTTACCTCACATAGATAGCAAGTCTGAGGCCATCTTCATAGAACAAAGAAAGTAGCTATGTGGTGTGAAAACACTCAAGAAAACGGCATACAGTTCTGGGCTGCTCATCATTAAAAGGTCATCGATAAAATACAGAGAATCCAAAGAAGGGCAACAGAATTGATTAAAGGATTAAAAGAGAGTGTATGACCTAGAGGAGAGATTAAGAGAATTTAGCATTCTATGTACTGCAGAGAACTGCTTAGAGAAGCAAGGAGACAGAGAAATAAAAATAATCTTAGAAATAAGGTACTTGTAATAATTGGGTTTGGATGACATAATGTCCTATGAATAATTGCATTAATGCTTCCCACTTCTTTTGGTGTTGTGAATTGTCAGTGTCCTAGCGTGCATGCCAGGCAAAAGAGTTTTTTCATTTCTTCCAGTCAAAAATGTTTGACTTTTCTAACTGAGAGGTAGCAGAAACTTCTGGCTGGCTTTAATCACCCAGCCTGAGATTTAAGCAACAAGACGATGGCCAGAGAAAAGCGGTGTAAAGCTTTTGAAATTATGACCACTTTGAAATCCTGTCTTAAATGCATTTTATGGATGGATGAAGCTTAGGCGCCTAAGCCAAGGATGTTTGAGTGAGGGATGTATTTATTATTTCTGAAAGCCAAACAGATTCAGATTTAACTCACAGTTTGCCCGTGGAGCTCACAAGATGCAAATGCCATTGGGAGTTTAGCAGCATTCAGGAGAGGACCGGACATTTATAGGCAAGACCATCCAGAATGGAAATAATAAGGGTTGTGAATAGCCAAGAGGTTTGGGCAGGGAATAAATTCTTAGCCTTCAGGGTAGAAGCCAACCTCAGACTATCAGGAGAAAGGTGTGGGAAGAGGACACTTCATTGGCAAACCAGTTGCTCCGTCACTAGTTAGTACACAGGGTTCAGCCACCTTCCTTGGATGCAGCTGGGGCCGGTGACTGCAGGAGGCAGCATCCTGAGCCTGGTCTGATCCGAAGTGCTAAGTGCTGTTTTCCTGTCCCCCGAACTCCACACTCTCTGCAGGGCTCCTAAGCTGTGTAGACGCTTTGGAGCACAGCTGGTGCATACGTGTGGACGGCTAAACACAAGTGGCGTGCTCTTTCACCCAAGGCCTTGTTGGGCGCATGGTGCACCAAGAGGAAGGGGCTTTCTCAGGGACCTAAGTCTGGCTGAAGGCTGAAGGGGTCCCAGCTGATCACTAGTTCCTGCCCTGAAATGGTCTTTGCTGGGAGGGGATAGAAATATTTGCAGCTGGCTGGTTCCTGGCTCTGTTGTTTCATTCTCGGCCATGCTGTTCCAGGTGGCTGGTGTGTACAGGGAACGAATGCCCCGTGCATTAGCTAATCAGGGGAGCAGCCTCGCTTCTCCTGCCTAAGGAATGTGCCTTTGAACCCCCAGCCCATCACTAATGAAATGGAAATGGGGAGAGGAGAAGCCAGCTCCAGAGCAACTGCAAGGCGCTTCCTTTAATCCTCAGCTAGGTATTTATCTCCCAGCTCACAGCTCCTGTCGCCGAGCCAACACGTCTCTGGATGCACGCCAGCCCTTGAGCAGTGTCCAAATCTTGTGGACTTTTCAAAGTTCCTGAGCCCTATAAACTTGTCACTGAGACCAAAGACTGGGACTGGGAAGGGGATTAAGATAATTACCAGCTGAGCTGCCCCACGGTAGCTACTCAGGGCTGCCTGCCCCTTCCTTTTGTTTGGCAGATTGTCACGTTTCCCTTATGAATCCACCTCATCATCAGGGTTGGTGGCCTCGGTGAAAGGGGTTTGGGGCTTGGAGAGCAGCTGACCGTATCACAGACATCACTGCCCTTGGTCCTGCCAGACCCTCTTATGGACGTTCTCAGCAGACAGCGAGGATGTGGTGGAGTCTGGGCTGCCCTCTCGCCACTCATGTGTCAGGGGAAAGTGCCCCATGGCTGGCTGTGATATCTCTTCTGCGGCTTCTGCTTCCAGTGGCTGCTGGACTGTTGCTTTTCTCCAGCGTCGAGTCCCCCATTAAACAGCTGTGTGCGTGCGACATTTTTTATTACAATCTCTCCTTAAAATGGAAGGGTGGGAAAAGTGGAGCCAGCAGAGAGCCTGCCACTGGAAGGAAGGGGAGACGGGGGTGCCAAGGTGGTGGGATTAGCAAGAGAGCTCAGTGACGTTTGCATGGTGCTCCATTGTTTAAATGGCCCAGAACAGAGGAGGTTTCCTGGGATGCGTCCCACCGACTCCCAGGCAGCTCACAAGCACAGGCTGCACGTCGCTGGGGATAGGGGCTTTACCAGGAGGGGCGTTCCTGGCCATCTCCCCGGGTATCTCCATTTATGGGGCTGAGAATCTCTGTCTCCGGAAAGCTGGCTCCATTTGCACACAGCTCCAAGGCCTCTTCCCTGGGCTGCTGCCGAATCTGCTGTGCTGGAGCAAAGCCTGATCACTGTCCCCCCCACGACCCTCCGCTTTCCTCTCTCAGTCCTGAACTTGGGGCGGTGGGTTGCAGCAGTGGGGCGCCTTGCAAGATCCTGATACCCTGAACAGCCACATAGAAAACAGGCTGCTATGGCTCCCAGACCCGTGCCGTTTGCATGGAGCAGGTGAACAGAGGTGAGCTTTGGTTTTTTAATTAAACATCTGGCGTTCTTGGCAGTGGTCCTGGATGTTTAATTACTGCACCACTGGCATCCCCGGAGGCCTTGGAGGAGTTCCTCCCAGCCTTTCCAGTCAAAGGAGGGCTCCAAGTAGATGCTTAACCCGTTCGGGGGCGTCTCCTCCTCCCTGTGAAAGGAACAGCTCTGGTGGGGAAAAGGCAAAGATTGTAGAGGGGGCTGATGTGGGGCCTGTTTTGAGCCGCTCCCCTCCCCAAGACATTATGTCAGGAAGCCCAGCACATCCAAACCCCCATTTAGGAGCTGAGTTTCCCCTTGGCATCGGGCTGGCTCGAGTTGCTTCTAGGAATGGTCAGTGGCCACTTGAGCTGGTCCATGAGTAGATGATGATCTGCAAAAAATGTCAGCCTGCTTGGCACCAGCTAGTCCCTCTTTGTGCATGTCAGCATAGGCCAGGGATGGAAAGCCCACGGAGACTCTCTCACCCTAGTTTCTCCAGGTCGGAGAAAAGCCTGTGCAGCAAAGGTCTGTAAGGGAAGCTGATGTTACCTGTCTCAGGACATGAGCATGGTGGCCTTGTGAAGATGAACTATCTGTGCAGTTTTGCTACCTGATCGGTGGATTGGCATCTTTCAGGTCAAGAGAATAACAGCTTGTGAGCGAGAATTGTCTCTAGGGACTGCTGCTTTTCTTGGTACGAATTCAACACGTGTGAAGTGCTCAGGATGGGTGAATGTTTCCTCACCTTCCCAGCAACCATCCAAAAATACTTGTGAATTGTGGGACATCAGGGCGCTGAGAAAACTGACCCGCAATGTGAAAACAGTCACCAGTCTGGGGCCCGGGGTGTTATGCAGCCCACTGCAGTCCAGCGCCTTGCTCTCTGCCAGCACTCTGCCCAACTTCTCCACCAGAGCCCCCTGTCCTGGGTTCTGCCTGCTGCATCACAGGCTGCCCACACACTTCATGCGAATAAATCTCCTGTCAGTTGGGGATGGTGTGGGATGGGTGAACGTAGCACCTTGTACAAACAGCAGTGGGCGAGGTTGCTGAGGTTTAGACAGCTGCAAAAACTGCCTCATGACACTCCTCCAGCTCCTGCCCCGCCTTTCTCTTGGGTGCCTGTAATTACTGGTTTCTAAACTGTTCCGAGCCTCCCCACCCCATGTCTTTGGGTTTGGTCCTTCCTGGGGAGTGAAAAAGCACCCCAGGTCTGTTCCCCCCACACCTCAGCACCTGGCCTCAGCTCAGTACACACTGGGAGAGGAGAGAGGGATAAGAAAATTCCTCTCTTCTCATCAGTAGGTTCAGTGACCCCCCCACAAAGCTTCCTCTCTGTGCACTGGGGAGAGGCAAGACTTCACACATACACCTTCCTTCTCTCCCAACTGGTAGGGAAAGCAGAGCAGAAATCCATCTGTGGCACTGAGGCGGTGAAGGAGAGCCGGAGAGCAGGACCCTGGCCTGCAAGGCGGCTGGTTAATGCATACCTTGCCGTGGAGAGGGACAGACGCTATTGTAATATCTTAGCAGACCTGTGGCTCACTATGTGCCGTGCCGCCTCGCTAGAGGATCCCCCAGATGAACATGCAATCTCCAGAAGTTCTGATGGGACAGCTTTGCTGACAATACATGGCTCTTACTGACGGCCCCTGTTGTGTCTGATTAGTGCTGGTATTGCCTCCCTGTCACATCCAGCTAGAGTGGCAAGAAGAATTGATTGTCTCTTTGGAAGCTAGACCGAGGTAACGGCACAGGCAGGGAGGCAGTTTGCAGGGCATAAATTTCCCTGTGCTCTGTCGGAAGCCAGAAAAATGGAAGGTTTCTCATAGGGAAATCTGCTTGCTGTTCGTCTGGGGATTGTGAGTCTAGTGAGGCAGTCTGATTCATTAGGAGCCCTCTGAAATTTCATCTTAATTAAGATCTACACAAAGAACTCTTTCCTTCACACCTTCTCCCCTCTGTGCTCCATGCAGAGCTGCACAGAGAATAAGTCGTAACCAACCTTTCAAATGCCTCCTGAAAACTTGTTTCTGTTACAGCCAGGAGTGCTCTGTAAAAGAGAGCTCATGGGATAGACACGAATAGTTTAACCGATTCTCTGCCAGGAGATGGAGCTCACCAATGCAGAGCTTAGTTCCTGGGCAGTGCACAACCAAGGGCATCCTCTGCTCGGCATTTCACTTGGCACTCATGGCAACTTCTTCCACAAGACCCACGGATACCGAGATGCATCCATGATAGCTGTTCCCACACTGACATCGCAAACAAGCTGCAGCACCCGTGTTCATTTACGTCTGCAGCAAACTCCTCAGGGGATGGAGAACATCGCTGCACTTAATCCAGAGATGGTGGAGCCAGGCGAAAGTGCAGGAAGCAAAACCCAGGGTATGGATGGAGGAGAACCCTGGTCACTGCTAAGCCATGGAGATCTAGGGATGAGGAAGGCTGCATGTTTCTTTGATTTCCAAGTTGCTCAACTCAGTGGAATCTGAAAGCTGCTTGCAACCTGCAGCAAGGAGTGCAAGTGCTGTCAGCTCCATTTTACAGGTGGACAAACTGAGACCCAGAGAGAGGAGACCTCACATGGATCTCCTTGCTTGCTCACCAGTGACACAGGCCTGACAGCACTGCCCTGGCCAACGTGTTTGATGGCCCTGTCTCACCCAGCTGCTCTGCTCAGTGAACACGTCAGTAGAAGTTGCTGCCTTGAGGGAAAGAAACCAGGTTCTGCTGATGCCCTTCCTCAGGTGAGCTTTGCAGAGCCCTGGAGAGGGAGCTGGGGCCGTACCATCAGGAACATCAACAGAACGATGACTTCTAAGTTCGAGTCTGCTCCCGCTACACCCGTGCAAACCCACTGGATGCACAGCTGACACTGAGAGCAGAATTTAGCCTGCAGCAGCGTAGGACTGAGGCTGAAAGGGGAAAAAGAAAAAGCCCGCCAGGCTCTCAAGCACCCGGCTGCATCTGCAGCCCTGGCAGCAATGGGGGAGAAAATCCCCTCTTTGCTCATGGACTGAATGGGTTTGAGACAGGCCCAGAGACAGATGATTCACCCTAGATCTGGCTGGCTGGTGCAAGTCAAGCTGACCAGGAGGGGAGTTGTTCTTTTCTTTTTTAAAAGCAATTTTCAGGCTGGCAAAATGCCCCTGCTTGGCTGGGGAGAGGCAGGGGAGCTTGCTCACCAACAGCACAGGCATGACAACGCTGCCCTGGTCAACGTGGGGGGGGGGGCAGTCGGGGTTCAGCCTCCTGGAGCTGACCAACGAACTGAGGCCTGGCAAACTCATTTCCCAGAGGCCCCCACACAGCTGCCGGTTGGTGATAAAGTTTCATTGGCGCTGCTCTGGGCTGTCTATGAGCCACTGACCTGGCATCCTCCATCCTCTCCATGTAAATCTAGAGCCCAACAGCTAGGGGCAGCAAGGGTGATGGGCAGGGACTTGGGAGAGCCAAACCCAGGTCCCTGAGGCCATCCTGGCATAGCCCTGACCTCTCAGGTCCCCTTCGTGAAATGGGGACAGCAGGGCTTCCTGTGCACCAGGTTTTGTTGATTTGGAGTATAAGTATGTCAGTATAAGTATGCCCACATCTCCCTAGGCACGTGTCCTGCACCTAGCACATAGGCCACTGATCTCCATGCTGCTGAGATGTAGCTCCGAGCTTCCTGCTTCCCTGCCCATCGCCGTAGCTCAGACTGGACCCAGTTTGGGTCTGTGTCTTGCTTACCCCAGTTATCCTGGATACTGAGTGGGGATTTAATCCAATCTCAGCACAAACTGTTTTTTGAGTCCTGCTGAGATGGGTCCGGTCAGATTCATTCAAATGCTAAGGGGAGCAGACCAGCCATAGGATGGCGTGGCTCCTAGTGTGGGATTTTTCTGTTCATTGTTTGGCTTTGGCATGAGAAGTCAGCCCCGGGCGTCATTAGAGTTCTCATGAAAGGCCCTTTGCTTTGGCAAGAGTTGGGGTGTTTGCCCCAGTGCTGGGGCCAAACTACAGCTCAGGAAATGATATTCTGCCTGCTGCAAATTCCACCTGGACGCACCTTCCTCACCTCCTGCCCTGGACTGGGGGCGATGAGAAGTCAATGGAAGAAGTTCGTGCTGTCTTATCTCTCTCCCCTGCCACTAGCTCCGTCCTCGTCTCCTTTGAGCCTGGATCTGAGTGATTTTTCCAGTGGCAGGTTTAGGAGCCTAGTTGGCTGCCGAGCGTGAGCCAAGCTGAGCATCCAAGGAAGCGGCTAAAAGGTGCTGCCCCTCAGACAGGGCCTCTGCACAGCTTCTTGAGCTCCAAATCTTTCCTCTTTTGTGGGCACTCAGGACATATGTGGAATGGAGCATCCTCCCACGCAGGCCCAGACCGCTGCAGAGAGGCGAATCTGTGGGTATGTGGCATAGGGGAGAGGGAATTCCCAGGTCAGGCCTGATTGCAGGGGACTTTCTGCTCCCACCCCATGCTCAGGCTCTACCCTGCTGGGAGTGACAAGTCCAGAACATGAGGCATTATTGCAATGAAATGAGGTGACAACATCGGGTGGCTCCAAAGCACCCAGCGTCCCATTGGCTTCTTAGTCACTGCTGGCTGCATTCTGCCACCATAGCTTGCCCTCTCTCAGCCCTCCTCCAAGCCCAGCCCCTCCACCATCCTTTCTTCTACCACCTTGACCATCCACCACCCCAGCCCATCACCCATGGTTGGCTAGGTAGGCTCCTCCGGCTATGCACGAGGCAGGATTCGGTGCCTTCATTGGTTACAAGCTGTTTTCCTCCTGCTGGCTGTGCTGGTTCTCAGGATAGGACCATTTCTTTCTACTCTTCTTGAGGAGCTACAAGGGCTGACTTGCCCTTCCCACCCTCTGTCACAGCTCCTCTTCTAGCTGCGCCTCAGGGGAAATCAAGGGTATATTGAAAATTGTCCTAAAATTACAAACTGTAGGTTTAAGTTTGTAAGGGACCGTGATGTTGCCTTTCCAAGATCTGGCGCAGTGTGCTGCTGTGACCCCTTCCCTGTCTCCACTTTGAACCTCAGCTTACCCCGCTTTGCCAGGTGATCACTCACCCCTGAGTCAGTTCACGCCAGCCTCCTGCGTGATCATTCCCAGGCGGTGGGTGTGAGCTCGCTAATCTGCCAGTGAGCACCCGCAGCCTCCACATCCCACACTGGGAAGTACTGTCTCCCAGTCACTCAAGGCTCGTGGACTCTGGTTCACCCATTTATTAATGAAACCAGATTACCCAGCTCTGCTCATTCACACCCCCTGTGTCCACACAGCTTTAGATGAAACAAACACTAGCTTGTTGATTAGAACATGGTTTAAAGTGAGTATCTAGCAAATTGATGCACAATCCATTAATAAAGGTGCCAGGACAGAGCTACCACAACCAAACAAAAGATATAAGACTCATACTCAAGATCATCACTGTCCAAGGTTACTCACGAGATCCGGCCAAATGATGGTTTAGCAGCCAGTCTCTGCCTATCCCTAGGCAGGGCCCAGTCCTCCTGTCAATGTTTCAAGATGGAGAATCTCTGGAAAAAAGCCCTTTCCAGTTCAGTGCCTCTGTTTCCAAACCACTCTGCCTCTCTCCCCCTTCCTGGGTCCAGGTACTACAAGCATTTAGCTAGCCCCATTGTCTTTGTTATCTTCTCTGGGTACGTGAGCTCAGCTCTGGCTGCTTCCATGCTGCTGGAAGACAGTTCTGATTGTCACAGCCCCCCTGAGCCGTGCAAAATACATGGAAACGTGCACCTATTTGATGCTGCAGGAACATGATACCATATCAATAAGGCAGAGCATCCAAAAGGGAACCTTGCATGGCCTATTTTGCATCAAACTAGAGTTACATTGCAAAAGCAAACAGGATAGCTATACACATCATATCCTAGGGGTGTCCGGATGTGCATCCTGTGGCAAGGGCTTCTGGATCCTGTTGTGCAAGCTGGACCTGGCAAAAGTCAGTCCAGAAAGCCAGTCTTGAGTCAGCTGAGTGCCTGCTTTGTCTCTCTTTGGCTTGGGTTCTCATGTGTTAGGGTTGTGCTGTCTAAGAAATAAAAGGTGGGTTGTACGGCTACTTTCCAGCAGGGGCATCGCTGCTGTAGGGTCTGAGGCGCTGCAGTCGCCCCATATCTCTGGCCCAGCCCCAGCAGCAGCTAGGGTCAGATCACTCCCGCGGGGGCCACATGCCACAGGCCAGCAGCTGCAAGAGCTGGATCTTAGCCCAGGCTGCCTGCTGCTGTTGGCCAGTGGCTGGTAGCCCCATTGGGCCTGATCCAGCTCCAGCGATACACAGCCCAAACCTTGGATCCAGCTCCTGCTGCTGCCAGCCAGCGGCCGGCAGCCCAGGGGGGGCCCATCCAGCTCCAGCGGCTGCCTGCTGACTAGGCAAATGCCAGGAACCAGATCCGAGCCCAGGCTGCTTGCTGCTGGCAGGCAGGCGTCGGCTGCAGCTGAATCAAGCCCACCCAGGCCACTTGCTGCTGGTCAGCAGCGACAGGAGATGGCTCAGGGCCCTGAGGTGGGGCCGCAGTGCAGGGGGAGCAATGCCCCTGCTTCCCAGCAAGAGGATTTCTGTTTTAATCTAACATCTCTGTGCAGATGCCATGAACAGAACAAAGTTGATTTCATCTGTAGGCTGCCTGGGGCATAGGCCCTTTGTGCCAAGTCCCGTGGGGCTGAGTTCAGAGAGCCTTGGGGCAAGTTAATGAGCCCAGCTGGGCTGCGTCAGAGCCCGATGGGCTGGAAGGGGCCAGCAGGCCTGCACTGACGCACAAAAGCAGGTCACTGGCTGCTTCACATTGACATGCACTGTTGCAATCACTTCCATACCCCAGCCCCATTCCAGTCCTGCTCCAGCCCACCCCAGTCCTACTGTCTTGCCCCCTTTCGAACCGCTAGCTCTGGTGGTTTATTGACCCCTAGGTCCTGACTCTGCCATAGGGGGCCATTCTCACATTCCCAAAATGCCAGATGGTCTGGCACTGCTGGAGATGGTGTGGGGCTGGCCACACACACGGTGCGTGTGAGGTTGCACCATGTGGAAGGTGCCGTTTTGAAGAGCGTGCTACCTGACGCCCACTGGCGTGGCCTTGTAACCAAAATGCACACGAGTTTCTACAGGCAGGAGGTGGGTGGAGCAGCACACTTTTCAAAGTGGCATCCCCCAGCTGATACTGAGCAAACCATATCCAGTTTGGGGTCACTACCAGATAGACAACAAACATTTGTCCAGTTTTAAAATGAATGAATGGCCTGCCTGCTCTAGCTCCTTTTCCTGTCCCCAGCTGTAATTGCTCGGTCTGACTGTCCACACCCTGATGTGATGCTTCAAAGTGTCTTCAAAGCATCTGATGAAGTGGGATTTTCTCCCACGAAAGCTCATGCGCTAAATAAATCTGTTAGTCTTTAAGTGCCACAGGGCTCCTTGCTTCTTCTGGTCTGACACTGGGACAGATTGCAGAGTAAATGGAGGCATGAATAGAACGAGCCCTCTTATTCAGTGAGTGAGCTGATATAACTGGATTGATGAGGGATTTGGTCGGGCCAGGGATAGCCTCCTGCTGTGACTGGGCTGTCCTGCCAAATGGGTCTGTGTGAATTTTCAATCTGCCAGTCTCCTGCAGGCTCTGTCCTTGGTGGGATGTCGTCTCCTCCAGCCCCATGCTCTTCTGTGACATAATGCTCTGAACATCTGCTTGTGCTTCACTTGCCTTTCCATCCTGTCCAGCCAAAGCAGGTGCCACCATTGCCAACAAGGCTTCTGATGTCCCCACATGCCACGGTTATCGGCTCACTTCCCTCCCTTGCTGAGCCTTTCCCGAGAACGGCTTGGGTTCTCGGGAGCGTTCAAAAGCTGGGTCACCGGTTTAGAGCTATAGACAGGCTGGATTGAATACCATCGGCTCATTCAGCACGTAGCCAAATGAATGAGAGTGGATCTGGCATTGGATTTACTTCCCGAGAAGCAGTGTTTTTAGAGCAGGGAGCATGCACTGAGCTTTGTGCTCACAGCAGGGATCCCGTCTCGTGTTGTCTGAGTAACGTGCTGTCTTCTCCCCAGACGCATGGCATTTACTCTGGGAGCTCACTGTGAATGTTCTGAAAATGCAAAAGCAAATCCCAGGTTTGGTCTGTGTGTTAGGAGTGTTTTGAAACAAGCCCTTTAAGAAAAGCGTCTTCTGCCAAGTCGGCCCTTTCTTTCGTCTCCTTCTGGACAATGCCTGGTTTTTCAGATTTGGAAATGAGCTTGCTTTTAGAACACAGTAAAACCAAAGACCTGGGCAGCATCTGAAGATGGGTGACACACTGCTACCACAATCCTCATCGTGAGTATCTGAGCACGACAGAGACATACATCCATAAACCCAGAGATGGATTGATCCACAGCTCTGGCAGGAAATAGGTATTATGGTTTTGGAGTGTCCCGCTGTCTATACTGTGGGGATCAACAACAAACAGATTGTGTCTCCAGAGACTGATATGGAATAGCTCACAAGAAGAAAATGTTAGAGCCGTGGATGAGGGCCTGTGGACAGGGCCAGAAGGTCCCTAAACAGGGTTTAAGGATTATTGATTGTGAGTCTTGGGAGCAGAACCAATGACATTATCATACCTGCTCCTCTCTCTCCAGAGCATTGCCTGTCTGTCTAAAGGATTTATAGACGTCCCCAGAGTACCCGAGCCTAACATATTTATTTTCACAGTCTCCCAAAAGGACAGGGCAGCAATGCTATCTCCTTTGTAGCTAGAGTGACTGACTCAGACTCATAGAATAGCAGGGCTGGAAGGGACCCCAGGAGGCATCTTGTCCAACCTCCTGCTAAAAGCTGGACCAGCCACAACTACATCATCCCAGGCAGGGCTTCGTCAAACTGGGTCTTAAAACCTCTGAGGATGGATATTCCACCTCCTCCCTAGGTAACCCAGTCCAGTGCTTCACCAACCGCCTAGACAAAATGTTTTCCCTAATATCCAACGTCGACCTTCCCCATGGTTAACCTGAGACCATTGCTCTTCATTCTGTCACCTACCACCACTGAGAACAGCCCAGCTCCATCCCCCCAGGACCCCAATCAGGTAGTTAAAGGCTGCTAGCAAATCCTCCTCCCGGTTCTCCTCTGCAGACTGAACCGCAGTCTGTCCTCATAAGTCCTGTGCTCCGGCCACCTCAGCGTTTTTGTTGCCCTTCGCTGGACCCTCAGTTTGTCCACATCCTTCCAGAAGTGGGGGCCCAAAACTGGACACAAGACTCCAAATGTGACCTCACCAGGGCCAAATAGAGGGGAATAATCACATCCCCCCATCTGCTGGCCATGGTCCTACTAATGCAGCCCAATAGGCCATTAGCCTTCTAGGCAACAAGGACACGCTGTTGACTCCCGTTCAGCTTATTGACCGCTGTAACCCCCAGGTCCTTTTCTGCAGAACTTCTGCCCAGCCAGTCGCTCCCCCAGCTGTAGCAGGGCCTGGGATTCGTCTTTCCTAAGTGCAGGACTCTGTAGTTGTCCTTGCTGAACCTCATCAGATTTCTTTTGATCCAACCCTTTCATTTGTCTGGTCACTCTGTATCCTCTCCCTGTCTCCAGAATATCCAGCGCTCCCCTGAGCTTAGTGTCATCCGTAAACTTGCTCAGGTACAATCCACCCCAACCTCCAGGTCATTAATGAAGATGTTTAACAAAACCAGCCCCAATACCAACCCCTGAGATACTCTGCTTGTTACAGGTGGCCCACTAGACATCAGGGTATTGATCGCTACCAGTAAGCCTGATGATCTAGCCAGCTTTCTATCCATCTCATAGCCCATTCATCCAACCCAGACTTCTTTATCTTGCTGATAAGGATACTGTGGGAGGCCATTTCCTTGAGGACCTGCTCAATAATTTTTCTGGGGCTAAGCTGAGACTCACTGGTCTGTAGTCCCCCAGATCCTCCTCCTTTCCGTTTTTGAAGATGGTCACAGGTTTGCCTTTTTCCAATCATCTGAGATCTCCTCCCATCACCAAGAATTTTCAGAAATAAAGGCCAGTGACTCTGCAAGCACATCAGCCAACTCCTTCAGCCCCCTCAGATGCATTGCATCCAGCCCCATTGACTTGAGCGTGTCAAGCCTTTCTAATGGTCCCAAAGGGGCAGCCATGTTAGTCTAGTAAATCAAAAAAAGCAAGGAGTCTTGTGGCACTTAAAGACTAACAGATTTATTTATCACATGAGTTTTCATGGGAGAAAATCCCACTTCAGCAGATGCTTTGAAGAGGGAGAACTTACAGACTGAGATGAAAATAAATGCAGGGGAGTGCTGTGGTATGACCTGATCCCATGTCTTACACTTCCCTGCATTTATTTTCATCCCATTCTGTAAGTTGCTCCTCTTCAAAGCATCTGACAAAGTGGGATTTTCTCCCACAAAAGCTCATGCGATAAATAAATCTGTTAGTCTCTAAATAGTCTGTGATCTTCCACCACTGAAGGATGCTCACCTCCTCCCCATCTGTGCTGCCCGGTGCAGAAGTCTGCGAGCTGAACTTGTATATGAAGACACAGGCAAATAAAGCATTGAGTACTTCAGCTTTTCCCACATCATCTGTCACTGGGATTCCTCCCTCAGCCCTCCCTCTATAAGGGGCCTTCACTTTCCCTGACCTTCTTCTTGTTTCCACCATACCCCTAGAAACCCTTCTTGTTATCCTTCATGCCCCTTGCTCGCCCAGCTCCAGTTGTGCTTTGACCTCCCTGATTTCACCCCTCCATGCTGGAGCAGTATCTTTATATTCCTCCCTAGTCATCTGACCAGGCCTCCATTTCTTTGCAAGCTTCCTCTTTGACTTGTCCAGATTCACCCAAGAAGCCTGCATTGGAGCAGGGAACTGAAGTCATGTCTCCTAGAGCCAAGGCTAGTGCTGTAACCATTGGGCAACCCTTTATCTCCATCCCTGGAGCCTTAGCCTCCCTCCCCATTGACATATATTGCATTATTTTAAAAAACAGAGAAAATTCCACTGAAACAGACTTCAAGAACTTAGCACTGAAGCGGCAAAAGTGCACTTCCTCCTAACGCAAGCCCCCAAAAAGCCAGGAGGCCATAAGTAGTCACCATTGATACACAACGCTAATCACCACGTTAGCCTGCTGCAGTCGAGATGTCCCACTAACCAGGGGGCACTCTCATCTTCACTTCAGCTGTATTTCTACCCTCCATGCACACACCGAGGGCCTGAGAGCCACTCTGCAATCAAAATCCAGGCATCTGGTGTCTCTTTTTTCCACCTCTGCACAATCAGACCTACGCCCTCTGAGAATCTATTTCCATGGAAAGTGCTGCGTACATGAACCTGATTGTTAATTATTACTTCCTTTATTACTTATTGGTCCTGCTTTGAGCAAAGGGTGGGAGTAGGTGCCCTTCTGAGGTCCCTGCTAACCCTCATCTTCTCCTGCAGCTTCCCAGAGCCAAGGTTTGCAGGCGGACTCTGTTGAGAGCCCATTCCTGCTTGTGCAGATGCTCCCATTGTCAGCTGTAGACCTATCATTTATTCAGAGCTTGTATTTCCCAGTGGCCTGCTGGAGACCAGCAGTTTCAGAGAAGCTGCATTTGAATAAATGACACATGTTTTCTGCCATGGCCAGTGCTGCTTTTGAGGGGAAGATGAGCACAGACACCACATGCCTCTACGTGCCGAAGCCCAGCTGAGTTCAATTCACACTCTTCAATTATGCCCATCTACCACAGCCTCCCGGAGGCTATTCCAGAAATTAGAGCTTTCTCCCTGCCACCTTACTCCCCAACAGGGGCAGGAGGGACTGGGGTAGAGTGCCAGTTACCCCACGTCTACGCCCCTAGAGATTGCTCTCCTCCATGAAGCGCCCTCGGTAGCTGGCGAAGGTGGCTTTGTGGCTGCAGCCCTGAGTAAACAATCTACGGGGAGGCCTGGAGGAGGCCAGGGTGCGTGTAATGTCACCACACACAAACATCCAGTGTGTAATGTTTGTCTCTGGAGGAAATACATGATGGTACCTAGCGGTATAAACGTTTTATTGGCTGGAGTTAGGGCTGATGAGTTATGCAGTGCATCACAAGCCCATGTCAATTAAATCCCCTGTCATCCTGTGTTCTGGACGTGCCAAGTGTGATAAAAGGAGTAAGCCTCTTACAGGAACCGCTTACAGAGCGTTTAAACCTTTTATTGGTACAATTTTTTGTATCCATCCACCTGTGGAGCCAGGCATCTTTCGGACATTAAGTTCTCAGCAGGTGAGAAAAATTATAACTGATCCATTTCAGAAACCTCTCACAATGACCTAAAATAGCTTTTCTATATATAAAAATGCCATGATTTTAATGTCCATTAGCTCACAACCATCTGAGCTAGGAACAACTACTGTAGCTCATTTTTAGTGGTTTCTCAGATGGATTGGTTATGTTTTTCCCCTGCACAGCAGGGCGCAAGGTACAAAGTCTTTGGGGTTTTACAGATGGCAAGAGACAAAAATCTGCTAGTCAATCAGTCTCTCTCTATGGGATCTTATTCTTCGTTGCATCGCATCATGTGGAATTGGTCCTTTCCCACCAGCACCATCAAAGCAGAATGGCAACAATTTCCTCCTCATTGCGCTGGCACAAGTGACTGTGCAAAACACAGGGGAAAGGAGAGCGCAGCCCAAGTGCTGTAGAATTGCTTTACAGATGAATTGTGTCATGAGCAGATGCTCCATCTGACGTGCCATATGGAACAGAGATTGATTTAGCAAGATCAGGACAAATGACCATGGCTTCACTTCCTGTCAAGGATTTGCCCCATCCTAATTCATGCTGACAGCATCTTTAGTCAGCAACATGGTCCAATGGATAGTAAATTGCTTATGAAGTGAGTGGATCTGAGAGCTGGCCTCTGCTCTGCCACTGAACTCTTCTGTGACCTTGGTCAAGTCACTTATCTGGAACACTGGGGTACTGCTTCTTCCTTTGTGTTTCTGATCTTTTCATAATGTCAGCTCTGTGGGGCAGGGACTGCACCTTATCTGCACCTCACAGAGTGGGGCCTGAAGGTATTACTCTTGTACAAATGATAGTGAAGTTTATGTATGCCAAATGCTTTAAAGACAAGTATGATTTTAACCGTGTAGAGTTTTTAAATGCGAATTCCTACCATGTGCCGGATCCCACCATCCAATGATGGTAGTCTATTGTGATGTTGGCTTTCTAGACAGCTTGCACTGTCTGTGCCCCATTGCATGGCAAAGATGCTGCGCTCTAGAAAGCAAATTACCTGGACAGGTAACTGATGGAGAAGGGCTGAGCGCAGCAAGCCTTGTGATTAGTGAATCCCATGGGGAAAGCCAGGAAAGAAATGCTAAGTGACCTGCACATGCATCCCTAACATGTCTGGAGCTAGGCAGGGGTGAATATGGCTCTGTATTCCCCATGCAAACACCAAGAGCTTATGTGACAGGATGGTTGGATTGGAAGCAGTGTGTGAAAGCTGAAGTGTGGCACAGATAGCAGAGACTCAGTTAAACATAGACATTGACCGGGAGATCAAACCAGCAGGGCTTTGAGAAGGCATGTGGGCGGCTTTGTGACTGAGAGATGCTGGTAAACAGACTGAAAGAGCAGGAGCCGTCAGCTGGGGATTCTCAGCTGTGTGAATTCCTCCATCTCTTGGGCAGGAAGCGAGGGCAGAGAAATAAATATTTACTGCAGATTAATGAGGGCGGAAGAGGTCACCTCCCATATACTGAGGGTATGCAGGTTCACCAGCGAAGCAGATTACAGGCTCGTGTGAACCAAATGGGCTGGGAGCGGCCTTGGTTAGTTGGTTTCTTGATCCCGGCACCCCAGCGGCTGCAGAGGCTGTCCTCAGGGAAGAACCGGGCCATGTAACTGGAAATCAGTCAGTAGGACAAACAAGGTTGGAGGAGCTGGAGGGCAGCCAGGAATGGATTTAGCGATCATAATGCCATCAGCTACAAAACACTGAGGGGAAGGGGCATGATGGCAGCCACTGGATCCCAGCTTGGAGGGGGTGTTTGTGGAGCTGGCTGGGATTCAGCACGGGATGGGGAATCCTGTGTGTAGGAGTAGGGAGGGAACGAGGCTGGCCATCGTCCAACCTCTGCCCGAAAATGGAAGCCAGCAAGCATGCAAAGAGCGGGGCACAATGAGGCAAAGGGATGGCGTTGGGAAAACAGGACGGCTGGGAAAGAGAAGGAAGGGGGAGCCAGGGCAGGATCAGTGAGGTTAAAGGGAGAGAAGAAAACCACTGTGGGAGACATTCCTCCGAGCAATGAGAGCCTTGCAGCAAGAAAGCTAAGAAAAGGCGATGAGGGAGGGGAGGTTCGGGTAAGATCCCAGCCAGATTGCAGGAATGATGCACAAGTGCAGGGGTGAGGGAGCCGGGCGTAGGCGCTTCAGTAAGAGGGGATATTCCTAGCCTCAGTCTGTCTCCCCACGAGGGGCTCAGCCACGCTGATGTCCCAGCTCTTGTCAGGATGCACTGGACACCTACGGGGTAAGGGGCATGAAAACAACACCTCAAAGGGCAAATTCAGCCCTGAGCCAAGGGTCCAATGCAAGGCCTAGACATCCAAGGAAAGAGTCCAATGCAAGGCCCTGCAGCAGTAGGCGGCAGTAAATGATGAGACTCCAGTGCTGTCCTCTGCAGAGGGGCGACTGTCGCCCCAGGTCTGCAGATTTCTGGTGATGATATCTGGTATACATTAAGGAAGGGCGGGAGCACAGCCCTAGCTGTCCCGTTTCTCTTAGAACAAACCCTTAGCCCTGAGCTCTGCAGGCAGGAGAACTAGTGGTTGGAGGGGGGATTTTAGTCTGCCGTCCAGAGCGTGTCCCCGTCATTTTCTGCAGTGCTAATGTCATGGCGGGGTGAAGCCTGTGGTGGGCACAGCTGGTGAGCACGACTACCGGTGGGGCGGTCTGGGAGCAGGGCACGTGCTACTCCTCTTCTGGCTGTTCCTGTCACTTCCATCCATGCCGAGTGGGAAATGGGGAACATTTCCTCGGACTCTCGCTCTCTGCTCGGCACCCCTGCTGGCAGCCGTTCCCTACGTGGCCCTAGGGACTTGTGGTTCCAGGGACCAGCACAGAGAGTCTTCAGCGTTCCCCTGATGGCTTTGTTTCTCCTCTTGCCTTTGTGTCTCTGGCGGCCTGGTGGCCTGGCCTGTCTCCAACCACAGCATCAAGGAGTCCTGTATTGATCCCGGCGCACTGCTTCATTTTCTCTCTTTCAGAGCGTGGGCTGGGCTGATGAACTCTCCCAGCTAAAAGCAAGGGGGTTGGCCAGGATTTTGCAGCAGTGGGGGGACACTGCACATCCCTGGCAGCCCTGATAGCCCCACCTGGCCCTCCGGAAGAAGGGCTGGAGACTGCGAGAGGGAGCAAGTGAGCTCAGAACCACTCAGTGCTGAGAATGGAAACTTCTCCACCTGGTTTGGAGGGGCCTGAGCACAGCAAATGATGCGCCACCATGAACTGGTGCTCTGCCTGGCCCGGTATCCCTCCTCCAGGCACTTAACTCTGGATGTGTGCGCTGCCTGGCAGGTTATCCCTCCTCTGGCACGCCGCCTGGTGCAATATCCCTCTGCAGACACACTGCCACAAACCAGCAGTCCACCTGGCCAAGCATCCCTCCTCCGGGAGCTCCTCCATGGACCACGCACCACCTAGTGCAGTATCCCTCCTTTAAGCCCCGCACCATGAACCAGCCCTCCTCCTAGCCCACTATCATTTTCTTCAGTGGTGCCGGATGCCCTTGAAGGCATCACCCCAAACTCCCACACACACGACACTAACTGTCCTTGGTTACATCACAGGAAGGATAGACGTCTGAGCACAACCTGTCCTGACACGGGCAGGTCGAATGCATCATCGCCAGAGCTCGCATTAATTCACAAAAGCATCACACGTGCCTCTTTGGACTCTTCCCGAACACTTGCTGTCAGTGGGTCCCAGTGGCAGCAGGTTCCACAGGCTGATGTAAACTTGTGTGAGGGAATCCAGCACGGATGGGTTGTGAAATGGCAGAGTGACCAGATGTCCTCATTTTACAGGGACCATCCCAGGCTTCAGGACTTTGTCTTATACAGGCACCTATTATCCCTTGCCACAGCCCCAACTGTTCTCACTGGCTGTCCCGTCAACCTCACTGTGGACTCTGCTTCTTGCCTTAATTATACTAGTAAAGAACTTTTCAGTCAAAGAGCTTTTCAAAGGAGGCCACTAGTTGTATCATCATCCCCATTTTACAGATGGAAAAACCGAGGCACAAGGCGCTGAAGCAGTTTGCCTAAGGGCACCCAGCAGAACAGGGGCAGAGCCAGGTATAAAACCCAGCTCTCCTGACTCCTAATCTCCACTAGGCCGTACTATCTTCTGAAACACAGAGCCTTTCTGGGACAGGCAGGCATTCAAAGAGAGGCAGCTCTATGTACAATTCAGTCCAACGTACACTTTGCTTCCTTCTCAGATATCAGAAAAGGAAGCACATCTGCATGCTGTGCACCAGAGCATTTCATATGGAAATGTCCCTTTGGTTGCAAAGACGGGTGCCCCGCCTTGTTTCATTGTCTTTGACTTGAGTCTCTTTTGCTCGCTGATCTTGCCAAAAATACCACCTGCTGCCAAGCCCAGGGAACACTCCAAACATTCATTGCTCCTCTGCTTTCTTAGAAACAGACAAGAAAATCTTGTGGGCCATATTAACATATTTGTGTTAATGCCGTCAAGCGCCTTCTGTGCTGTGTGCAGTGAAGTGACATGGGGCTATCATCTCCCCAGCCGAACACTTGGCTCCATTTTGATTTCCTGTGTAACAGAACTCCCAAGCCCACAACACATGATAAATCTATGCCAGCAAATTTAAAACTGACGAAAAGATGGGCTTTACCTTATGGCACGCCATTAGCCTGTGCAACTCACTGCCACCATATCTCCCCGAAGCCAGGAGCTGAGCAAGATTCAGAAACAGGCTGAGCATGTGTAAAACAGACAACCAGACTGCTACAGTAACGATTTTGTTAAAAATTAACAGTTTGAACATAGAATGTAACCCTTCCCCTTTCGGGGGATGAACTTGCAGGAGTTTATGGGGAAATGCCCCTCTGGCAGGTCGCCCCTACCGCCAAGTAGAGCTGTACCACCTGCCTTTGAGGAAGATGGTACTAGACACTGTTGGCAGCAAGATGCTGGACTAGATGAAGCTGAGATCTAATACAGCCTGACAATGTCTGCCTATCCCTGTAACCAATCCTATGTACATCTCTGTCTCTAGCCATTCCCCATGTCAGAGCATCGTAGGGCTGGAAGAGACCTCATGAGGTCGTCTAGTCCAACCCCCTGCTAAAAGCAGGACCACTCCCACTAAATCATCCCAGCCAGGGTTTTATCCACAGGTACCTATCTATCTGTCTACCCATCCTTCCTCTGCACACTGTATTCATGCGGCCGTACCCAAGCAGGCAATGTGAGGGGATTGTCAAGGGGGCTGATATAAAACCAACCAGAATGATGGTATTTTTGAGTCCTTCTGAGGCTGTCAGGCAATGGTGCAGCAGCCAGAGGCTCAGCTGCCCTCCCTTCTCATTGAAAAGCAAAACTAAAGTTTTGAGCCCAGCCCGTGAAACTCAACCGTCTTCAGGGTATAGGGGAATTAGCGAAGATCGCTGATAGCTGGATCCAATTTACAAGGCCTGCGGCAGGGACAAAGGAGATAAAAAATCTTCACTTGGGCTAATTAAAGCCTAGTTAAAGATTCATTAAAGATATTTGCAGGCGAGGCAGCCTTCCAGGATGGTGCAGGTAGCATGTCGGCCTCTCCCATAGGCTGAGGTGAGCCAAGGATTAATTCTTGGCAAAGGAGCCCTCTGTGTTGTTTCTAACAGGGTGGTGCTGCAAGATTTGTGCTGTATCCAGCTCCAGAAAGGCTCCCAAGTGCACGGCACATTTTTGGTGCTGTGACTTGATACTAAGAATTAACTCTCTGGGCCCTTTGCTTCTCCTGGCTTTGTTTTCCCCTGCTCTGAACAAATACTGCGGGAAGAAGCCCAGCGTGCATGTGAAGTCTGGTGTGAGGGGGCGGCTGCGTGGAAAAAACATTGGGAAACCCCGCTGCTGGGCAGTCAATAAGTCTGACCTTTCAGGGAAGTGACTCGGGTCTTTGACTGGGGCAGAGAGGGAGGGAGACAGAGGAGAACTGGCTCCCTCGTATGAAGAGCAGACCCTGAGCAGCCTTGCTGCTATGGGAATGCAGCAGCAGGGCCAAAACTAGGCCAGGGCGAGTGGGGCAAAGCCCCAGATGTGGAATTTAGAGGGTGCAGGGGACAGATCTGGCTTCCTGCAGCTGCTGGGGATGGATCCAGATCCATCCCCAGCTGCTGCAGGGAGCTGAATCCATCCCCTATGCCCTCTAAAATTTGGCCCCTAGGACTTCCGGCACCGCTGGGACTTGCTGCCACCTTCCGGTTGTGGCTGTAACCCATCCAGTTCTTCGCTGCTGCCGCCAGTAGACCATGGGGATCCAGATCCGCCCTCAGCCAGCCAGCTGGGGATGAATCCAGATCCCCATGGCCTGCCAACAGCAGCAGCTGGGGATGGATCCAGATCCCCCCAGCCTGCCTGCGGCAGCTAGGGCTGCATCGGGACCCCGGGGCCAGATCAGGGCCCAGGGGGATGCGTCTGGGGCTGCTTGCCCCAGGAACAAAAATAGCTAGTTATGACTCTGTGCAGCAGTCAGTGCTGCATTCATCAGCCCCATAATGCAGCCAAACAAACAAGGAATCCCGTGGCACTAAAGACTAACAAATTTAGTTATCTCATGCACTTTCGTGGGAGAAAATCCCCCTTCGCAGATGCTTTGAAGATGGGGGAACTTATGGAATGGGATGAAAATAAATGCAGGGAAGTGTAAGTCCTGGGATCAGGTCATCCAGTAACAGCAAATCAAAGCAGTTGTTAAGATGGAAACAATGGGACACAGCACATAGAGCAGGGTGAGGTCAAATCACCTGTTATAATGAGAAAAAAAAAAATCCAGTGTCCCTATTTAGCTTTGAAGCAATTGTCAAAGAAAAACAGCTGAACCCAACTTGAGTGCAGAACCAAACAGCTAACAGCTTTGTTACAGGAAAACAAAAAGAAACACAATGCACTCAAATTTGCAGATAAGTTTGGTCTCAGCAGCTTCTCTTTGAAGCCTTGATCTGGTATTCATCTGTCTGAGCACAGCAATTAGTAAATCATCAATGGAGTGATCAGGAAGGTTGAAATGCTGACCTACTGGTTTTAGAATAGTTCCAAAGGGGCGGCCGTGTTAATCTAGTTTGGGAAACCAAAGATTTTTCTCCCATGAAAGCTCATGCAATAAATAAATTTGTTAGGCTTTAGAATGTTGTGATTTCCAAAGTCAGATTTGTGCCCGTTTATTCTTTTGCGCAGACTGTCCTGTTTGTCCAATGTATAAGGCAGAGGAGCAGCCAGTCTCCATCACTGCACCCCCCTGGCTCCCCAGTCTCTGCAGCTACCCCACCCACCCTCTTTTAGCACCCGGTGCCTTTGATTTCCATCCGTGGAATCCAGCCCTGTGCCGATGGCACCCACAAAGCAGGGCTGTGATGAGCTACTACCACCATGTGGTAGCTTTGAGGTACAGCAGGCTGTTCCTTAGCCCCCCTCACCCCCTCTTCCTTAAGCACCTCATCAGGTGCATGCTCAGGGGCCACCATTTTTAGCCGGCTGGTTGTTTCCAGCACTGGTGGGGTTCAGAGAAAGACGGCATCCAGCCATAGAGCCAACCGAGTGCTGCAGCTATTCTGGTTCCTTATGCTACCTCCACAGAGCAGTGAAAGAGTTAAGGGTCTGGCGCAAATGGTGGGGAATTCGGCACCGTCTCTAGACTGCCAATTATCCGGATGGTTTTCCTGCAGAGGGTCTGCTTGAATGATTTAATTGTGCATCTCATCGCCCAGGTTCTGGTCTTCATCTGGTGTCTGAGGGCTGAAAAAGCCATTAAGAGAGATGCAAGTGTTACCCAACAGCAAGCTTCTCTTTCTGCTCAGAGCTTTGGCCCACGTTCATCTCATGCCATGCCCAGGGACTGCTTTCTCCCATCAGACATGATGGTGCACAGAAGGATGGTCTCAGGATGCAAGTAGGGAAACCTGAGTTCAGCTAGTGCCCTCAGGCAGGCCCTTGTGCCTCTGTTTCCCCTTCTCTCTTCAGCGGTAAGCAGCTACACAGGAGGACAAAATCGTGCCACTGGGATAATGTCAGTGGCATCCATTGCAGCTTTTGTTTGTAACGCGGATGCCCAGGCTGGGGCATCTGCAATGCGACCCTGCAGTCACCAGAGTGGTCTCCTGTGGATCTCTTCCCCCCAGAGCACTTCTGCAAACCAGACTCGGCATGGGGAAGGATTTGCTCATGGCTGGGCAAGGGCTTTCTCCTTGCTTTGTCTTCTTGAAAACAAGATCTGTTCGTGGTTTGTGTTAATGTGTCTGGAGCTGCCACCGAGGTGGCTCAGTGCTCTAAAGGGTATGCCACGGAGCCCTGGACTTCACTTGGCTGGGTGAGTTACCAGGAGCCCAAAGTGTCTCCTGGCCTATAACGGTTATTTATCATCTATGCTCATATGTGTGGTCACAAACCCTGGTCCTGCCATGCTGGTGATGTCGTATGTGATGGTGCTGATGTCATATGCCATGCTGGTGATGTCACAAAGCTCTGCCGTGCATCTGGTGTGAGCTCCAACTCGCGGAGTCCCTGCAAGGAGGCCATGGCTGTTGATTTGGTCTCGCCCATGGGAGCACCTGGGCGAACCCATCTCCTTTAAGGCTCCCCCCCCCCGATTCCCACGCATCCACACTTGGCCTTGCGAGGTCGAATTTGCAGGGGTGAATGGGGCCTGACATCACATGGAAGCTGACACCCCCTCGCTGCGTCGGGCTGGGAGAATGTCGCAGCTCTGTTTGGTGGCCTGGCTTGGTTGGGAAGACAGGTGATGAATGAGAGCAGGCCCCCCAGGCCTATCCCTGGAGACTGTCAGCCTGTCCATCTCCATTGTGACTGAACCTTCCTGAAGATATTAAAATAGAAATTAGGAGGGCATTTCCCCCTCCTCCCTTCCCATCTAGGGGATGGTAAAGCATAAAATCGTAGCAACTGAAAGGGACCGTGAGAGGTTATTGAATCCAGCTCCCTGCACTCATGGCTGGACCAAATACCCTCTTAAGTCTGATTCACACAGAGTGCCATGCTGGCGTTGGGGCATTTACATTGCTGTGAGCGTGTGATGATATTGTGGAGGAGCAGGTCTTGGGGGTTATGTGGTTTCCCTTGAATTCTGTGCCCCGGGGTCTCCTGTCCGTAGTGGGGAGTGGTCCCGAGAGCCCAATGCTGAACATGCATGGGGGGATCTGACCCCAGTTGGTGGCTGAGTGGAGGTCATGTTGGCTGCTCCGTCTTTGCTTACGGAAGAGTCTTTTCTCAAAGAGGGCGAGGAATTCTTTCTTGTCATGCAGGGATACGAGCAGGATGGATGAGACAAAAAGCGAGGGTTGTGCCATATGAGAGACCTTCCTGACAGTGAGCTCTATCAGATTGTGGCACGGCTCCCAGGGGAAAAGATGGGAGCCCCAAGGCTTGGATCTTTTAAAGGTCAACTAGACAGAGTAGCAGAAAAATCTTTCTGTGTCTATTTCTGTCACTATGGGAGCAAGTTATATAGTGACGTATACTGTCCACAAAGACCGGAGCGGTCTAGATCTGCGAAGGAAAGTGTGTAGAGACTAGTGAGATGCAGAGCTAGAGATTCAGAGATGTGTAGGGCCGGAAGGGACCAATATGCTCATCTAGTCTGGCCTATAATTACCACAGAGGCCAGGTAGGTGATGCAATATCTTTCACTAGACCAGTGTCCGCAATAAAAGATGATACCTCCCCCACCTTCCCTCTCTTGGATCCTGGGACCGACACGACTTTTATTATTTGTATTATCGTAGGCTTGAGCCAGGCCCCTGTTGTGTTAGAGATGGGTGGACTGTGGTTTCATTGATCTTTCCCATCTGAAATATCTTTCATCCTCCAAAGAAGCCACAACTGAACAGGGCTGTAACTATGGCAAGGCGAATGGGGGTTTCCCCCAGGCACCCTGGAGCAGCTCAATAGAGCAGCTCTATTAAAGGGAGCATTTTGCAATGCCAACCCCAAGTGCCACTAATTGCAAAGGGAGCTGAAACAGAGCATTATGGCTCTGCAACTGAGCCACAGATTTTTGAGCAGTTCTGCTGGCCAAACACATGCACAAGTTCCTCTCTCTCACTGCCATCTTGAGGGAATGATACACAGGCCAATGTGGACCAGTCATGATGTGTAGCTTACATTTCCCCTTGTCTTGGTCTGTTTAACCTGGCAGATCCCTGCCCTTCTTGCTAACTACAGACCATCAGCTTTTCCCCTTTGTTCTAGACTTCCTCCCTCTGATTTTATCGGACATATTCCCTGACCCTTTGGGTACTTTCATTGTCTCCTTTGAGCTATCTCAGCTTTGCAGATCTTCCTGTGTTGTGAGACAGACGAAACACCGTGACCTCTGAGTCAGGCCAGGGCATGGTGTCCAGACAGGACAGTCCTGGTACGATCCCATAGCGCAATGGGGTCTGAACACATGGGACAGCTGCCCTGAGCGCAGACAGATGCAGACACTGTTGGCGAGGGCTAATGACTGTGCTCCTGGTGCTATATTTTGTACCACCTGCAGGTGTGTGAGGTGTGAAGATGAGGTCCCTGCCCCAGGGCTCTTGCAGTCTTAATTCCAGATGTGATGCCCAAGAGGCAGGCAGAGGTGGGAAGAAGGACGATCTGTAAAGAGCCTTTGCTGATTAACAAGTCCAGATCTCCAGTGAGATAATGGACAACAGGTGTCAGCGTGGTTGATGCGTGCCAGCCATAAAGGGCAGGACACGTGCACAATTGGGCATGCACACTTGAACTGTAGCCTGAGCTATACCATGCTCTTCTCCACCTCTGCACCCTCCATCAGGGCCAGCCCAAACATACATGAGAACTAGGTTAGTGCCGAGGGCACCAGGCTTTAAGGGATGTCAAATTAGATGGAAGTGAATTTTTTTCTAGACTTTCTCATTTTCTCTATATTGAACGTTGGGGAGGCACCAAAGTCATAGTTCGCCTAGGGGATCGAACACCCTTGGACTGGTCTTGCACTCCATTGAATATGGCTGCCACCAGGTCGCTGTGATTAGGGTTACCAGATGTCAGGCAAAAGGAGGACATGTCCTCCTTTTTACCTTCACGTCCTCCCTTTGGGAGGCATTTTAAAAATATATTATTTTGTCTGGCTTTTTACTTACAGGGGTTAGAGCACGCTGGACCACCCCAGAACACCCTATTTTTAGGGAGAAGCATTCCAGGGTCCCCTAAAAACAAAAGAATATTACATTAATACTGCATATGTCCTCCTTTTCATACTCCCCTGTCCTTGATTCCATGCTTTGGTATCTGGTAACCCTACCTGTGATTCAACCCCAAAACAAAATTTGAATTCCAGCAGTTGCCCTGTGCCCGCCTCCCTCTCTACACACACATGGTCTTTGTACCTTCCTGCACTGATCACATGCATGTAGCTCGACCCCCTGGGCTGCCCCTGTTCTCAAAACTGACATCGCACAGAGCCAGGAGGAAGAAGGCTCACCCCAGCCAGCATCACCATTAGTAACCTGGGTTTCTGCTTCCCGGCAGCCCCACCCAAGGAGCCAGTGCTGATGTGCCGATCCAACAACTACCCCAAGGGATTCTACTGCAGTTGGCACCTGCCCACCCCCACGTACATCCCCAACACCTTCAATATCACCGTCATGTAAGTGCCCGGGTCCCAGGGGGAGGAGACGGGAGGGGAGCGGTGCCTCTTTGCAGGGAGCAATTTAGTCTCCAGACTGTGGGCCAAATCTGGAATAAATGTGGAGTCACTTCTTGGACTGTCTTAGGTTCACACCACAGACACAGAGCACCCAAGAGATACCTTGGCGGAGCAGCAGGTCCCAGAACTTGGGGTGATGGTCCGGGGTCAGCGACCAGGGGTCATCCGATCCCTCCTGGCCTGCGTCATATGGTCAAACCAGGCTAGCACGACAGTGGTGACTGCTGTCCATTTCCGTGCTGTTCGTGGCAACACGCCTGTCGAATAGCGACCTTTCCGTGGAGCCCTGGAGGAGTCAGTAAGGTCCCTGTCTGCCCGAAAGAGAGCGATTTCCTTCCCAGGCAGCATCGTCTCAGCCAGGCTGGCTGAGGAGGGAATTGGGAATGGAGCATTTCAGCTGTCGGGGCTGCTTTTGGCCGCATGGTGGCCTGTGTGGAATGAGTTTGTCATGTCAGTCCTATCAGGGATGAGTCCTCTCCTCTATAAATCCCAATTAACGCTGGCCCTAAACCTAGCTGTGGATGGAGAAGGAAGGGGGGTCAACAGCGGCTGCCCTGTGCCCTTGTTCTGTGAATGAATCAATGGGTTTCTGGCTCCAGGGCTGTCAATTAGTGCGAACTTCCCGCTCCAAATGGTTTAAAGTCACAGGATATCCCCTTTGGAAGGAAGTCACCTCTCCAAGCTTTGCACCAGGTGCAGCCATGTGGTAGTGATGGGGATGCAGCTTTGTACTGGGGCTGATGGCAGAGTCCAGGCAGGAAGCTGAGAGGTGTCGGCTTGGCTGCACCTCTGGATCCGTGGGTGCAGTCGCTACTTGGGGCAAAACCCTGCTGAGACTCTGGGCCACAGTCTCATAGCACAGCAAGAAAACTGGAGCAGGTCAGGGCAAGAGCTGGGTTTCATCCTGAAAGTCAAACCTAGAAAACTCAAAGGCTATGTCCACACGATACTTTTAAATCAAAACAATGACCGTTGTTTCGATTTAAAAGTTGTCATGTCCAAAAGATGTTTCATTATTTCGAAATGACGAGCCCCTTCACTTCAAAATAACGAACCTTATTTTGAAATAGTAAAACCTAGGCTGAAATTGAAATAGCCCTTACTTCTAAACAGTTGTTTCAAAATAACACCGTTTGGGTGTGTTATTTCGAAATAACCATTATTTCGATTTAACACTTTTGCCCTTCTCCTTCCCAGGGTGCCTTCCTTTTTCTATATATTGGCTGGCAACATGGCCCTGCCCATGCTTCCCCTTTCCAGATTCGAAATAGCAAGTCCTGTGTCCGGACTTGCTATTTCGATTTGAGGTTTTTGCTTATTTCAATTTACGTTAATTCAAAATAACGATTTTATTTTGAATTAACTTATTTCAAATTACCTTATTTCAAAATAAGCGTCTAGGTGTGGACATAGCCAAAGTCTCTTGGCTGGGTTTATGAGGAGGTGAAGTGTGGTGGGTTTTGCTTAAAGATAGACCCAAATTTTCCCCCCACCTTCAGCTTTCCCCACACGGCAGGAAATGCCTGTGAGCGGGCAGCTGAGGTCCAACCCCAAGAATAGGGCGCAGCAGAAGATGGAGGAGCAAAGATTTTCTCCGGGCTGAGAAGAAGCAGGGTAATTAGGGCCAGGCAGAAGCTGTAGGGTTGACAACAGGGCTGTAGGCCTGGCCCACATGAGCCTTGTGTCACGCGGAGAGCCGATCCTCAGGGTAACGCCTGCTTTCTTTTCTTTTCTGGTTTTGACAGGCATGGCCTAAGAGAGTTGGTCTGTGAGAAAGACGCTTTCCCCAAAAACAGGTGTCACATCAGATATCTCCAGCTCTTCTCTACTGTGAAGTACAAGGTGACCTTGACAGTCACGAATGCTCTGGGCAGAAGCTCCACCACCATCACCTTTGACGAGTTCGCCATAGGTAACTTCCACGGCCGGCGCTAGGCTCTGGGAGCCAGGCGGACGGTGTGACTTGTTCTGAGTGTGGCCTGACCAGCTGGGGGGTGGTGCTGGGCAGAGGCGCCAGGTTGACAGCCCTGGGAACAGAGCCTTTTTTTATCCACAGAACGGACCCATCTAGGGCAGTGACACGCCACGCTTTCCCCACAGTATCCTGCCCATGTGTTGCTCTTCAGGACTCCCTCAAGTCATGAGAAGGGAGGTATGGTCTCCATGGTCCTCAGAGCCGTTGACTACTGACGGGAAAATAGTCCATTCCAACCACAGTGGTGTATTTTGTTTAGGACATGGGCTGTTGATCACCAGTTCATTAGGTCACCAAACAGGTGTCCGATGACTAAGACCATTTAGTCACAGCAGACTGAAGCAAGACTTGAACAGGCAGCCCCCCCACAAGCCATCTGATCCCATTTATGGCCTGGTGCGTTGCCTGTTTCCCATCTTCGGCTGCTAGGATCAGAGGCGATAACTGACCTGTCAAAGCTGTCTTTTTACTCAGACACAGCATGGGGCGGGAAACAGGCCTCCTTCCAACAGTTTGGTTGTCCATGTCCCGTTCTGAGTCGGAGAAGGACGTTCCCCCAGGGCACTGGTGCGGGAAGAGAGGGCTTCTTGGTTCACACCAGACATACTCATTCCCCATTTTCACTCATCCAGTCAGGGAGCAGAAATACCACCGTGCCTGACTCGGCAGACCAATCACATGCCATGAGTCATTGATGGTCACAACAAATCATTTCAAAACATCCTATCAGCCTGATTGGGTATTCATAAAGAAATGGATAAAGAGCTCCCCTGTCTCAGGTTCTGTGTGGTTTGCTGTCAGCTACGCTAAGATACACAGATATCTCTTAGGAGAGGGCACAGCCAGAAGGAACAAGCAGACAAGTGGGACAGGCTGTCATTGAGCCATTGGACGGTGGCTGTCTGGCCAGCAGCAGCAACACACTGGTGCTTTACAGACATGCAATAATTCCTGCCCACAGAGCACACCATCATGGGGGGAGAGAGACAAACGGAAGACCAGCAATGCTATTTGTACTATTGATGTGTATTATTGTAGGAACCCCAGCCACAGTGCTGACTTCTGTGACTGCAGTTCATAGGTGACTCACGCGGCTCCTGGTCTCAGCCAGCCACCTGCCTAGATGTATTGTACAATGGATCCGTTCTGAACAGGCTTCAGGATCCAGCTGACCCTCATGGTGGCATCCGGCCTAACCAGTCACTAGCACTCTTGTTGCTGTTGTGTGTGTAATAATGGTGAGAATAACCCAGGGGCAGAGTGCCGGGTGCAGTGATCAGAACCCAAAAAGAATTGGACCTTGCACATCTCTAGCATCCTTCATCCCAAGGGAACTGAAAGCCCTGTACAAACCATAGAGAAATGGCGTCATCAGTGTTATCCACATGGCTTTGATACTGTCTGTTCAGGTCAAGGAAAGTTTTGACTATGTCTTGGTCTATCTCAAACTTTGCTGAAACCTGGTTGATTGAGCAGCTGAGACGAAAATATCACAGATATTCTTTTCAGAGGGGTAGCCATGTTAGTCTGTGTACAGCAAAAGCAGTGAGCATCCTGTGGCACCTTATAGACTAACAGATTTCTTCAAGCATAAGCTTTTGTTGGCATCCTACAAAGTGGGTAGTAGCCCATGAACGCTTATGCTTGAAGAAATCTTTTAGTCTGTGAGGTGCCACAGGACTCTCGATGCTACAGATATTCTTGTATTTCTGGTTCAGGCCAAAACCAGACCAAAAATGTAAACACAAGAACTAACTAACTTTCCTTCACTTTCTGTCAAGACACAAACAAGCAGTCTGGTGGCACTTTTAAAGACTAATGCATTTATTTATTGCATGAGCTTTCATGGTAGAAAATCCCACTTCATTGGGTGCTTGAAGATGGGGAACTCATGGAATGGGAGCAAAACAAATGCAGGGAAGTGTGAGTCATAGGATCAGGTCAGATGGTCCCAGCAATTCAAAGCAGTTGTTAGGATTCAAACACAGGAGTACAGCAATTAGGAGGAAGGTGGTGGGGGAGGAAAGCAAAATTACCTGTTGTAATGGGAAGAGAACCCATGGACTTTATTCAGCCCTGAGTTCACTGTGTCAAAATCTACATATGAATTCCAATTCTACAGTTTCTCTTTAAAGCTTGCTTTCTTTCATCTGAGTTGGGGGGGCAAGTCATTGCGTATGTCATGTATCTTTTAAATCAAAATAACACTGGTTATTTCAATTTAAAAAAGATTAGGTCCACACGACATTTTCTTGTTTCAAAATGACGAGCTCCATCATTTCGAAACTAGAGACATTATTTCAAAATTGCTTAAAACTCCTTTAATTCGAACCGTCTCTTAAAGCGAAATGGTTATTTCGAAATAACGCTGTTTGGATGTGTTATTTTGAAATAACCTTTATTTCGAATTAACACTTTTGCCCTTTTCCTTCCCAGGGTGCCTTCCTTTTTCTATACATAGGGTGGGGGCATGGCCCAGGGAAGGGACCATGTTGCCACACCTCCCATGGTGCCCCTCTCCTGATTCAAAAAAGCAAGTCCTGTGTCTGGACTTGCTATTTCGATTTGAGGTTTTTGCTTATTTTGATTTAAATGAATTCAAAACAACAATTTTATTTTGAATTAGCTTGTTTCAAAGTAATTTAGATTGAAATAAGCATCTACGTGTGGACATAGCCTTTGAGGAAGTGTTTGTTTTCCCAAAAAAATGTGTCCATTCTTAAAAAATAACTACAGAGCAAAGCCCAGAAACTAGTAAAACAATGAGCTGGTTTCACAAATGCCCCATTGATTATTGATCCATAAGAGCAAGTAGATGTCATCCCTGCAATCCAGTGCATGTTCAGCCTGTGCATTTGATGTGAGTGTGTCAGTTCTCAGAGAGAAAGATGGGCAAACTCCATGCTTGGTGCAAGCAGATGCAGCTCCATTGCTCTCAGCTGAGTTGCTTTCACTCACCCCAAGATGGATGTGGCCCCTGTGTTGTCTGAAATTCAAAAAAATTCTAACAGGAAATAAGGCACCAAATCTTTACAGTTAGCATAGGTGTGAACCCTTTGTACAGCATCTAGCTGAGTGGAGTGCTGGTGCGTGACTAGTGTTTCTAGACACTACAGGAATACAAATAGCGAATCCTAATAAGAGGAGCTGGAACAACGTACCCAGGGTTGCGGTGTATCACTTGATGTCTTTACGTTGACATTGGCCATCACACTCCTTAACCTAAGGTGACCTCTAGTTCCACTGCAAGTTGCTGGACTCAGTGCAGAAATCGCTGGGTAAATTGCTATGTCCTGTGCTCTCCAGTAAATCAGACTGGATTATCATTTCGATCCCCTTTAGTCTGAACATCCACGGAAACTATGACTGTCTCAGCAGTGAGTGAAGTGATAGACACCACAGTGACAAGCAGACAGCGGAGAAATTATGGGATGAGTCATCTGCAGAGAACCTACACAAACCTTCCTACGCAACCCGAATTGAGCCATCAAAGAGCTTGTTTACCTTTAAATAAACATTTAACTAATCAAGCAGGTAGGGACAAAATCAGAAAGGCTAAGGCACAAAATGGGTTACACCAGCAAGGGATGTAAAAGGCAAGGAAAAGAGTTTCTTTAAATACATTAAGGGCAAAAGGAAGACGAACGAAAATGTAGGTCCTCTGCTTAGTAGGGAGGGAGAGTTAATAATGGATAACATCAGAAAGGCTGATAAAAGGTTTAGAAAACCTGGCCTAAGACGACACGCTAAAACAACTGGGCCTGTTTAGTCTTCAGAAAAGGAGATTGGGGTGTGGGAGATATAATAGACTTCACACCTGTTAAGAGCTGTTATAAAGAGGAACGTGGTGATTTATTCTCCATGTACACTAAAGGTAGGACCAGAAGTAATGGGCTTAATCTGCAGCAAGAGAGATTTTGGTTAGACATTAGGGAAGACTTTATAATTGTAAGGGTAGTTAGCTCTGGAACAGGCTTCAAAGGGATGGTGCGAAGTGCCCAGCATTGGCAGTTTTTAGGAACAGGTTGGACAAACTGTTACCTGGGACAGTCTAGTTTACTTGGCCCCGCCTCAGGGCTGGAGGCTGGACCCTATGACTTCCCAACGACCCTTCCAACTCTATATCGTATGATATGTGAAGCGTGTTGTTCATCATTGCACACCTTTGCTCTCTCGCTTTTTGGTGTGGAAAGTGGCACAAGTAGGAGTAACCTTGGGTAGCGAGTTACCTGCTCTGCCTGGCCTACCCCTAGCCCTTCCCATATCTAGATTAGGACATTCCCACAGGCCTCAACTCTTCCTTGACTGGCTTTTTGATCAGCTTTGATCAAACATGGGGTACCACACAGTGCAGTTCCACTTGTGGAAGCTGGCGTCAGAACAAGGTGGCCACAAGAAGCCTCCACGGTTTTTATCAGAAAGATCTGTCTAGGCTAAGACTGAAATTTGTGATCGTAATGAGCTCTGTCTATGGATCAACTTCTAAAACTCCAGTCAGGAAAAAGTCATTAAATGTTGGCACGTGCTAAACTATTCTTGCTAAATCCTAGATTTATAACCTGTTGAAGTTGAGCTAACAGTGATAAAATGTATCCAAAGGGATAGCCGTGTTAGTCTAGTCCAGCAAAAAAAACCAAGGAGTCGTGTGGCACTTTAAGACTAACAGATTTATTGTTCGCATGCGCTTTCATGGGAGAAAATCCCACTTCGTCAGATGCTTCGAAAACGGGTGAACTTACAGAACGGAATGAAACTAAATGCAAGGGGGTGTAAAACATAGGATCAGGTCAGACAGTAACAGCAAATCAGAGCAGTTGTTAGGTTCAAACCATGGGAAGCCTGAAGTCAAATTACCTTTTGTAATGGGAAAAGAACCCATAGTCTCGATTCAATCCTGCTTTCACATAGTTTAGTTTGCATATTAATTCGAGGTCAGCTTATATCCAGATTGGTATCAAAGAAGAACTAAATGAGTTCATGAAGGGTATGGTCCAGTCATAGCTACTGGCCAAGATGGTCAGGGATGCAACCCCATGCTTTATGTGGTACTAGCCTCTGTTTGCCAAAAATAAGGAGTGAATGACAAGGATGATCACTCGATAGTTGCCTGATGCCTGAAACGCCTGGCACCGGTCAGTGTCTGGAGACAGGATACTGTGCTACACGGATCATGGATCTGACCCAATATGGCCCTTATGTTCTTAATAAATAGGGATGTCAACAGAGTTAAACTTTCTGACTAAACTAATCTGTGAAAATTAGAAAGAGGCTTCTAACCATCAGAGGAAGGAGGAGTGAGATGTCCCCTAGGAGTAGTTTGGGGGAACAATCTTGCTAGCTAGAAGATGGAGTTTGGTAAATTTATGAACAGGGTTATATGATGGGCTTGCCTGTGGTGTTAGGGGACTCAATGTCCCAACAAGGCCCTTCTTTTGTTCCCGAAAAACAAACATTTTTTTCTAAGTCTAGATAGGTCCTCCACTCTCATCTTAGTGGTGGAGGTAAAAACGCCTGGGGATTGTCTACAGTAAAGTCCCCAAGGATGTCGAACCCTCTGGGACTTAGGAGTCCAGAAATTCCTACTATAGACACAATCAGTAGTAAATTCAGATGCGGCCTCAGACAAATGGCTCTTCCTTACGTTAGAAGCCCAGTCATGCATGCAGGATCTTTGTGGACTTTTTCCCCGACTCCCTTTGAATGGAATAAAACTGAATCTCAATTGAGCGTGGAGCAAATCTGCCACTTGTTTCCTTGTCAGACCACCCAGCGATGGCACCCATCTAAATGGACAGATCCTTGGGAAGAATTAACCTTCGTTAGTTTGTTTTTGCTCCCTCCCCTGCTCCAGTCTCCAGTAGAAAACGCTCTCCCCAGCTGCTCAGAAGATGAACTCTAATTGAGTGGAAAATGACTGGCGCATTCTTTTGGTGTCCTTTGCTGATTGCCTTGCTTGCAAGTCCACACTGTGCTAGCTGTTAGTAGCCAGCTGCAAAAAGTTGCTCTGCAATGCCACTTTAAATGATGGCTGCAAGATGTGTTCAAGCCCTCTGGCCTCGTCTCTCATCAGTATGTGATCTGGGCTGCTGTCCTCCCCACTCTAGACTGCAAGTTGTTTCCTATGTTACGCTTTCTGCAAAGGTGTCAATATTAGCAGAAGCTAGGAAAGGATCTCGGAGCCCAGAGTGGAAAGAGAAGCCGTTGTGGCTGACTATGGTGTCCAAGGCACCTGTCGCTGCTCTTTGTACCAAAGGTGCCAGGGAGCAGATGGACGGGTTGCTTCTGTAAAGGCTGGAGAGCACAGAGTGGGACAGTGGATCAGGGGAGGCTATAGAGCAGGGGTCTCAAACTCAAATTACCGTGAGGGCCACATGAGGACTAGTATGTTAAGCCAAGGGCCACATCACTGAAACCTTTTCCTACAACAATATTGCAAATACTGGTAATGATAATGGTGTTGCAGGCCACAGGAAATAGCTTTAGGGGCCACATGCAGCCCACAAGCTGCATGTTCGAGACCCCTACTGTAGAGCAGACACATGCACACAGAAAGACTAGGTAGAGATAGACCGAGGAAGCTATAAGCTATCAGGGCCTAACCTGACCACTAGCTATTTGAGGTCAGGAGAAAACGTCCCTATGGGCAGATTAATCCATTGTTGGCCAGCTGGTGCTGACCATTGTCAGCGAGAAGATATAGGGCTAGATGGGCCCCCGGTCTTATCCAGGCTGGCAGTGCCCATGTCCCTGCAGGCAGCATGAACAGGCAGAGACACACTGGTGAGGCCTCCAGCAAGATGAGAAGGAGTCTACATGTGCTTCAGCGTCCATAGGACCGTGGCCCCATTCAAAGGGATTGTCTCCCTGGGGACGGGGCGCGACAGTGCAATGGAGAGCAACCAGAGGTTACGCATCAGGAGGAGCCTCTGTGTTCAAGCTAGCTCCTCTCACTCTGAAAAGGCCACCTGTGTGAACCCCCTCATGCAATACATAAATTTGTTAGTCTTTAAAGTGCCACAGGACTTCTTTGTTTTGCCTTATGAGAGGAGACTCAACGAGCTTGGCTTGTTCAGCCTAACCAAAAGAAAGCTGAGGGGAACTACAATTGCTCTCTCTAAATACCAGGGATAAATACCAGGGACGGGGAGGAATTATTTGAGAACAGTGCTAGTGTGGACAAAAGAACAAATGGATGCAAACTGTTTATCAGGAAATTTAGGCTTGAATTTAGGTGCAGGTTTCGAACGATCAGAGGAGGGAAGTTCTGGAACAGCCGTCCATGGGGAGCTGTGGGGCACAAAACCTCGCTGCCTTTAAAAACTGAGCTAGATAAGTTTATGGATGGGGTGGTATGATGGAATGGCCTAGCGTGGCAATCGACCAGATTTTGCCTGCTGGTGGTGGATATGCCAGTGAGCTGAGAAGTGACGTTAGATGGGGTAGATGCTCAGTTACTACAGAGAATTCTTTCTTGGGTGTCTGACTGATCAGACTTGCCCACATGCTCAGGGTTTAATTGATAGCCGTATTTGGGGCCGGAAAGGAATTTTCCCCCAGGACAGATTGACAAAGACTCTGGGGAGTTTTCACCTTCTTCTGTAGCATGGGGTGCAGCTCACTTGCTGGTGGATTCTCTGTACGTTAAAGTCTTTAACGCATGATTTGAGGGCTTTATAATACAGTCATAGGTTAAAGGTTTATTACAGGCATAGGCAGGAGTTTCTGTGGCTTGCATTGAGCAGGAGATCTGACTAGATGGTCATATCGGTCCTTTCTGACCTCTGAGTCTATGACACTGTGTTCCAGGCCATCGGGCATCCAGTCCAGGGTGGAGCATCATGTGAAGAAATTCCTCCCCACGTGGCAAAACAGACCCAAAGCATCATGTGTGGGCAGAAAAATCCATCATTTGCTTCAGTGTTTATGTGGCCAGGTTCCAGGGGAGCAGGGTGGGAACTTAAGATCTACTTTACCAGGGAGGAGAGGGCCAGAAATGTGCCCCTTTGCTCTGTCTCCCAAAGAGAAAGCCAGCATTTGCCCAGCTAAATGCTGGGAGGTGTCATCCTCTGTCAGCTCCTAAGATGCCAGCCAGGCATGACAAACCGTGGCATTCACCGGTGACTCTAGCCTGGCGGCATGTGGGGACCATTCTCTGGGGAGGTCACCAGCGCCTGCAATCTGCTACCCTGGTCTGGTGGTTTGGTGGCCCAGCTGTGAAGAGAGCCGCACTCGCAATGGCTATTTAGAAGACAAGGACTGTGGGCTATGGAGACAGGATCTCTCCAGACCACCACTGGGGTGAGGAGCGTGCACGGCCTTTGCCCATGGTGCACCTTGTCCTCTGCAGATACTAGGGATTCCCAAAGCTTTTCACCAGCACAGAAAGCACCGACAGAGAAGAGAGTCTGGCACTGTCATTCACGTGTGGTGGATGTGGGGAGAGGGTGAAGAAGGCCGTAGCAGCTCCTCTCTGAAGTCTGACTCCTATTTTAACAGCTTTAAAGGAGCCTGGCAGATGGTGTTTGCATCCTTCCTGCAAAAGAGCAGGGGGAGGGGATCCAACACTGGCTCACCTTCTCTGCAATTGTTTTGATGGAAGCCTTGGGCAAGTTATCAAAAGAAAATACACGGCATTAAAAATATAACATCCTGAAGGCACTAATTATTCTGCATATCAAAAGCAATTCAAGGCAAAGGTGGTACCAGACAAACGGCAGAGAGCAGACCACCAACCCAAGGAAGGGGAAGATGTTTTCATGCGGTAACATGCTCAAATGCAATCCCGGCACTCGAAAGGGCAAGTGTTCCCTGATGCCTTCAGCCCGAAAGGAAGGGTTCCTCCCACGGTCCATGGGAGACTCCAGAATGCAGGCACCTCTTGGAAGAAAAAAAACAACAAGGAGTTGTGTGGCACTTTAAGACTAACAGATTTATTTTTTGCATGAGCTTTTGTGGGAGAAGATCCCACTTCCTCAGATGCTTCGAAGAGGGGTGAACTTACACAGCATCTGAGGAAGTGGGATTTTCTCCCACGAAAGCTCATGCAAAAAATAAATTGTTAGTCTTAAAGTGCCACACAACTCCTTGTTGTTTTTTTACTGGACTAGACTAACACGGCTATCCCTTTGGAAATTGACCTCTTGGAAGGCCACTGTCTAAGAATGACCAGCCACACTGAACCGCAATTGAGACTGTGAGGATGGCCAGAGAGAAGCAAAATAACCTTGGCGTCAAGGCGCTGGACTGGAAGTGGAAAATCCAGCCTCGATTCCAAATGCTGCCCCCCCGTCTCCTTGGCCAAATCACTCCATCTCCCTGTGTGTCCACTCCCCAGCTGTACAACTTCCCCGTCTCGGAGGTATTGTGGGAGGATACGAGTATGAATGTGCGGTGCTCAGACACTACAGGGATGGGTCTGTAACAACCTGCACAGGTCAGCTCAATTGAAACTACTGAGGTAGGCAGAATTAAACAATTGAGATTGGAATCTGGCCAAGGCAGAGACCTTAATACCCTTACTCTTGCAGAAAATGCCATGGGATATTTAACAATCCTAAGTGGTCGGTTTTACGGCTCAGTGGAGGGACAAGGGCTCGGTTAGCATAATGTGTTGTGGTCCTGACTGATGACACGGAGACAGTGGCACACTCTGCCGCACCTGGGTTTTACTCAAGAGAATTCCCCATTCAAAGACTGATGTGGCCTGACTGCTTAATTTCTGAGCTATGAAGAGGTGATGGGCTGGGGAAGTCTTTGAAAAGCTGAGGTTAAATTTGTCTGACCATGGCACAGAAAGAAGTGCCTTCTCATACCCTAGCAGGCTCAGAAATGGAAACATTTGATAGGAAATTCACTTAGCTGGTGTAGTTCTGATCCTTTCTTTCCTGGTCTTAGACCTGTTGGACCAATAACAACTGGAACGAGATCTTTTTGCAAAGGATAATTTATTTGATTTATTTTGCCCTTTCTTCCTCTGCCGAGTTATCCATGAATGGACTTTTTTTTTAAGTAACATAAATCAGCACTTGAAACTGTGTAATGCACATCTTATATGAACACATCACTGCCTGTGCATTGTTTGTGAGCTGGTTGTTCGTTGTTCACCAGACTGCTGAATGTTTATTATTTGCAGAATGAAGTGGGCTACTTACGGCACACAGTGTTGTTTCTGCTCTCTGGCTGGATGACTGACATTTTTCTAAACCGGAGCAAAAGCAAAGACATCAAAGGAGAAATTCAGTGCACATCTGTAAACAAGCCAAAGTTTTTGCAAAAATTGCCGAACCCCTATTTGATAGCTGCTTTTTTGAGTGCCAGCTGGAATGCTCCTGGTCACTTACAAAGGTCAATTCTTTCTGTCGCTTAAATGGATATCATATGTTCATGGGTCCCACACGGCGAGATCCAGCCCACCTCTGTGGGAGACACTGCAGGCTTGTTCCCTATAATACTTCTCTACTTTTTTGTACAATGTAATTTTAAATTTAAATTAATTTTTTTTATTTTAAAAGATCTAAGCCAAGGATGCTCCAACTTGTTTCCACTTGTTATGCTGGTATGATTAAGGTGCTATAGATACACTGGTATAACTTCCCATGTGGACATGTTTATTGCAGTGTAAAAGTGGCTTTTTTCAGGCTTAAACTTCCTCCCAAGTGAGAATAGTTTATATTAGAATAAAAGGGTATGTCCACACATCTCTTTTATTTTGAAATAATACTGGTTATTTCAAAATAAAAGAGATTAGGTCTACATGACGTATTCTTAGTTCGAAAAAACGGGCTCCGTCATTTCAAAATAGCTTAAACCTCCTTTAAATTGAAACAGCTGTTATTTCGAAATGGTTATTTTGAAATAACGCCGTTCGGACGTGTTGTTTCAAAATAACCATTATTTTGAAATAACACTTTTGCCCTTCTCCTTCCAAGGGTGCCTTCCTTTTAGCCTATATTGGGTGGGGGGCATGACCTGGGGGGGGGACATATTACCATACCTCCCATGGTGCCCCTCTCCTAAAACGAAATAGCAAGTCCTGTCTTTGGACATGCTATTTCACTTTAAGCTTTCCTCTTAATTCGAATTAACATTTTCTTAATTTGAATTAACTTATTTCAAAATAACGATGTACGTGTGGACATAGCCAGAGTGTCCTTGTAGGGTTATACCCATCTAACTATCTCAGTTTGATAGGAGCAGCGGTGTTAGTCTAGTTCAGCAAAACAAACAAGGAGTCCTGCAGCGCTTTTAAAAACTAACACATTCAATTAAAACTTTTCATGGGAGAAGATTCCCACTGCATCAGATGCTAAGGGAGGAAAATTAAATGCAAAGAAGTGTAAGTCACAGCTGCTTTGCTGAAATGCTCTGTGTTTAATTCTCCTCCCAAGCTGTAAGTTTTCCATCTTCTATCATCTGACAAAGTGGGATCTCTCTCACAAAAGATCATGCATTTAATACATTTGTTAATCTTTAAAAGTGCCACAGAACTCCTTGTTTGTTTGATCTCAGTTTAAATTCACATTTTACCTTCTAGCGATACAGCTTTCTTTTGAAAGCAAGTCCTTCGTTTCGCCCAGTTACTCTCTGGCTGTGTCTACGTCACTTACCATGCTTTTTTTTTTTACTATCATGAGCCGATGCCGATTCCTCTTAAAGGATCCATGGGGTGATTTAATGCGTATAAAAGAAGACATTTAGTTCTTCTTCATATGGCCATCCCTCATTTCCTTTGCTTTTCACTAAACTGCCTTCAGCTCTTCAATAGCATTTGGGTGCCCAGAACTGACCACTATACTCTTCAATGCCTGCCCCGTCTATCTGTCTATCTGTCTGGCCCCCTCACTATAGTATTTGAGCATTAGAAATTCTCCTCAGTGAAATCCCCCAAGAGCAAATTTAACCCAGTTACAAAGCAGAGAATGTATATACCATGACAGGAAGCAGTTGTGCTATAGGCTTCACACTCGACTTGAATCTGGCATCTGTTAGACCTTCAACGTTTGCCCCCTCTTGCCCTTTACTGTCTGTTTTCCAGGATGTTTCAAACGTCTATAGATTTCTCAACGCTAGCTAACAGGTTCCTCCCCAGTGGTGGTGCAGGTGGAAACGAGGTTTTCAGGACTGGCTGTTTCTCACATTGGAATCTCTCTGGGAAGTTATTACTTGATTGGAGATGGAGGATTTTTTTCTTGAACTGTCTGTCAGGCAAACCAGCTGGTATAGTCCAGAGATGCTGTGAGAGTGACATGGATTTATGCATAGCTGCCAATGTCCCCACACATTATAACCCTAAATTAAGCTCAAAGAGCTTCCACCCTCCAGATGGGCAAAATGAACAAAAGAGCAATGCAAGCTACGGACCACAGTACCTGCTTCCACTGAAATCAGAGGTGAAACTCCCATGAGCTGAATAATTTCTTCTCACTGAGTCATCTCCTGCTGAGACCGGGATGCAGGCGTTCTGTGAAACTAGCTGGCTCCTCCGCACCCAATCAGAATGAACCCAGGTTCTTGCATTCATGAAGTGATACTTGGGGTTTGTCTTTCCTGACAGCAGCAAATTCACCGCCAGCAGCCTATCAGGAAGTCAGCTGAGTAACACCACCTCGGCAAGTAGCGTAGTAATGAGTTGGAAGGAAGAGGTTTCCCTCCAACTCAATCTACTGAAGACACTGTGGTAAGTAGGTGGCAGGCAATCTGAGGGAGAAACACAAGGTATTTTAAGTATTTTGCATATCTCCCTGCAATTGCAGCCAAAATCACACTGCAGTGTAGACCGGGGCCAAGGCTCCTACCCAACCAGAGTAAGGAAGAAGTGCACTGAAGATCTGAGGGGGGGATATACTTTGGTTCAACCACAAGCTTGTAGGTTCAAAGCAGGAACCTCTGGGTAAATCCTGTGATCTGAGCTGCACAGGAGTCAGACTAAATCAGAGGTTTTCAAACTTCTTTTTTCGAGACCCAATTAAAAAAAATTATTTATGCATGTGACCCAACAATTACATCTTTGAGCAATGCATTCCAGTCTTTTGGCAGCAGCAGCAGGAGGTGCTGCGACCCAGTGCATGAGGGTCTGTGACCCGGTGCTGGGTCCTGACCCTAAGTTTGAAAACCACTGGACTAGATGATCATGATGGCTCCTTCTCACTGGAGGACAAGACGGCTGAAACAGCCCAGGTTTTCACACCCTTTTCCAGATTGCCCACTGAGGATGCCGTTGTTTCGCATGGACCCTGATAGCATGACTCCATTTTTGTGCAATCCTCACTTTGGCAGAACTGTCAGTGATACAGAGCAAACTGGATGAGAACCTCATGCTTGGGAGCACTAGTTTCTAAACATCCTGGAGAGATGTAAGCAGACGCAGCGGACCAGGAGCACGCTAGTCAACTCAAGGACTGAGTTTGCTGCTGCTCTCAGCTTGACGATTCTTTCCCGGAGATCCCTAGCGCCTACTGCCCACCTCCATTTTAAATGGGAAAAAAGGGGTTCATTCAAGGAGCTGCTCCCCAAAGCAATTTGCTAGTAAGGAAATCTCTAACACAATGGATGGATTTGTTCCATCCACTAATCTCACTTTGGTATTTTTCCTTCCACCGGGCCTGTCGTTCCACCCATAAAGAGCCAAACTCAACCCTCGTGCAGGTTAACTGAAGTCATGGGGCCATATCATGTCCTCAGTTATACCAAAATGAACCCAAAGGCTCATCTGTCCGTCTGTCAGTGCAAGTGCCCTGATCTTCACACCAGTGTCACTGTACTTCACCATCCATTTGAAGACATTACGCTGGAGTTACAAATGAGAACAGGATTTGGCTCAGAGAGTTGCACCAGGAGTCCATTCGGCCTTGAGTGGTTGGGTCTTTAGAAAACAGAGTAAAGGAGAAACACCTGCAAAGAGAATGGATTTAAGCTGGAAGGTTTGAAAGTTTCCTTTGCCGCAATATCTCACATTCACCCAGCCCAGCCCCTTTCATCCCAAGGCTCCTCACAGACCTGATGTTAAGCTAGATTTTGGAATCATCTGTGTTCATTCAGCTAAACAGGTTTTTTGTTTTGCAAACCAAATTCACAAAGTCCACAGAGCCAATACTGGATTTATACTTTTCCGTATGTGTTTGGACTCCAAGGCCCTTTTAATGGAAGCCAATGTCCACCCCTAGCCCTGAGATTCAAAGCAAGAGAAGGAATTAAACAGCCATCTGGAGTAGCTCAGGACTGCGCAGACCGACAAATCTTCCCCCTGCTGCTTGTTGATAAAAGACAAAGCGACCAGAGCCTGATAATATTTGCCTCCCCTCCCCTGGCTGGATTGCTACCAAATGGGGTGCTTATGCCTCAGAAGTGATCCCCAAAAGCATATGCCTTTGCACCAGCCACCTGCCAGCAATCCTCATGCGGGGGAACCTGACAAGGAAAGTCACACGGGACATATCTCTGCGTAGTGCTGAGCTCCTCAGTGGAAGCATAGGATGCTCAGCGGCGCCTGACAACATCAGGCCCTTAGGATAACGTCTCTCCAGCTGTTGGCCAGACAGGCCGATCACATTGCGTAATGGCCCAAAACCCGACATGATGCAACAAGTGGCGCGAAGAACAGAGATATAAGGGGAGCGCAGGAGGTGACGCTGACAGGGTCAGTCAGGCATTCTCCCAGGCCATGTGCACATCTGCCTCGTTACCTCATCGTTTCCTCTCCTTGATTCTCCCAGCGCTGCTCATAGGCAGGACAGCAGACAGGAGGTTTCGGGGAGGCCAGAGAGGTGCTGGCTTTAGGCGGACGCTGCACCCTGCAAAGGGATGGGGACGTGGGTGAAAGAAGAAGCTGGGAAGAGCCACCAAGGAGACGACGCCTGAGATAGGCTGAGCCTGGAAGGCCGGGACCAGACTTTGTACTAGTGGGAATGGGGCAGGCAGGGAAGTAACTCAGTGTGACAGCAGAGGAAGGTTTTGTGGGCGAGGGAGGAAGACAAAGTCTGCAGCCGTGCTGTCGGGAGAACTGAAGACACTCCTTTGTCTGAGCTGAGGGCATCTCACTTGCCTCAACTCAACTCATCCTATCCCTCTGCTCTGCCAAGACGTCCCCATAACTACTCCCTGCCATCCTCTCAGCATCGACGCCCTTCCCGTCCCTGCTTGCCAAGGCACCGCCATCCGGTGCTCTCGGCACACCTTCGCACACATGCCTCCCTCTGTACCTGGACCTGAACATGCCAACTGAAGAATAACCAGCTCCCAAGTTCTTCCTTTCTCTGTGTTCCCAGTGCATCCTGCCTTCGCAGCTCTGCCACAAGCACCTCGGGGCAGGGGCTGCCTCCAGGTCCTCTCCAGTACAGTGCCAGGCACCTTGCCAGCACCCAGCAAATAACACGTGACAGTATGCTGCTCTGTAATTCTCCGTGCTTTCCCTATCCTGAGCAGTAGCAGATTTCTGGCCCTGGTGAAACAGTTTTTGATGTGGAGTCTGGCTCAATCCTTAGGGTAACTTGTTTTATTTACACTATGTTCACCAGTCCTGGAACAGAGGTGGTCGCAAACGGCCCACAGGCAACCTCCTCTTCCAGAATTGTCAGTCCCATGCCCAGGATCAACTCTGCCCCAAGAATGTAGCAGAGACCAAACTCCCTTGCTTGCTGCTGGAGACAGATCCACCCCATTGCTACCCCACCCCCTCCACCCAGAAGCAGCATCACAAAATGAACAAGCAGCCTTTCTTCAAAGACTGAGCAGCACTTGTGCCCTCAGAAAAAAGAACAGTAAGACCAAATATAACAGCACCTCCTAGCAACAACTCCATAACACCCTCAGATAAAGGACACGGTCTTCTGGTCACTCTTCATTTGTGCGTACTTGAACCGTTGTCTATGGGAAAGGCCCTTGGCCAGAGTCTATTGATGGGAACTGGAGGAAAACCATTGGAGGCATCCATGACGAGGAGGCCAGGACACTGTAGTTACAAACCTAGGCTCAGTCAGCTCAACTTCTTCCTGTCAACAGAGGGATCTGCATGGAGTGGAACTGTCCAAAGGAGCCAGGACTATTGCGGTGCAATCCCCCGGAGTCTGCGGGAGCCTTTACAGACAGACAGACAGACAGACATTATGCTCAGCTTGAGTTTTATTATAGAGCCTCCGGGTTTCCCGTGGGGCTCTCTGCAGCTCTGGAGCAGGACTGCTTGGCCAAGAACTAGCCTGAAAGCCGAACTCTCCCTCACACTGAATTTCCATCACTCTGGCATTACCTGGGCAAGGGGCTCCCTGTCCAATGCTAACAACTCGCTCTCTGGCTGGGGAGGGGCTGGAGGAGGCCCCCACCAATCTTTGAACGCAGAGTTGTGTGCACAGAGAATGAGGTGGAGCCTACTCTCATTTGTGCTTCGTTTTGTCTTGGGCACGTACCGTCATGGGGAACTGTCCTCCTATCCAGCCTTTCTTCTCTGTCCCACACCGTGACTGTGCTTGTGGCCAGGCCCAGCTGCAGAGGAACAGGATTGCGCATTGCCGGCTGTCTTTGTGTGGCCAGCAATGGGCCCTGGGTCAGGCCCCGCTCATGCACTTGGTGTGGAAGTCCAATCTTGAACCATCTTCTTCCCCCTACGAAAGCTTTTTCTCAGTGCGGCTGTGTGTTGTGGGTGCCCGTTTGCAATGCTGTGGTGAGATAAAGAGATCACATAGGCCGAGTTCTGGCGTCTCCACACTGGAGCCGAGAGCAGAACTGGGGAGATACGTTCAGCTGTTTGGTTTGCAAGCACCCACACTGGTGCACAAACAGGAACACACAGCTGCGCAGTAAGGAAGTGTTTCGCCATCTGGCTGTCTTCGTCTGCCAGGTTCTGTTGCGTATCTATCTAAGCAACTCCCCAAGAGCGTGTTAGCATGAATGTGGAGACAGAATACACAGCTAGGTTCCGGCGCCGCACCATTTCTGGGCTTCTCACCTGTTCAGTAATTAGCACACTGTTAATTGCCACCAATTCCTTCTGAACAGAAAAAAAAAATCCAGATTTGGGATGCTCTCAGCCTGATCTTGGCCTTTTATAGACTTCAAGCAAACAGGGACTTTAAAAGCTGGGGGTTCAGTTCAACAACGGCAGGACACCACTGCACCCCGAAGAAGAAAATGGTCCAGTCTACAAGTATGATCACTTTTTGCTATTGAACTTTAATACATCTTCAGCTTCAAAGCACTTTACCAACCTCAGCTAATTAATCCTCACTCAGAATGCCTGAGAAGTAGGTGCACAACTATTCCAACATCCCAAATTAGAGGGCTGGGGAGAGAAGAAAAAACATCTGACTTGTGCCCTGGGTGAGCCTGAAAAGTCAGTAACCAGCCATGGCTAAATACTGATGTTCTCAGGCCGCCTTAAGACTAAACCTTCACTGAAACCAGTGAATCAAATTCTGAGGCCTATACTCAGTTTTTACCCAGGCCAAGTGCTCACTCAGGTCAACTTGGCTGAGTAAGGAGCACCAGCTTCGGTCCATTGACTTCATAAGAGCATAAAATGTCAGACTGGTAGGAACCTCCTGGGTCATCCCTTGGAAAGCAATGATGTAGGGGCAGGATTGAGTGCCGATGGCTTAGAAGTGTACTAAACACATGTCCATAATGCATCGCCAGTCAGCTCAGATCACCTCGTCCTCAAATACGGCATCTATCTATCCCAACTCCACCCCATCTAGCTATCTAACTATCTATCTGACCTTCTTAGGTGTAATACCTTTTGTTTCTCATCTGCACAGCAAAAAGCACCTACTATTCTATGTATTTACCCTACGCTTCATAAAACATATTACAACAAGTCCACACAGTATATGGCAGAATCTAGAGGCTATCTGGTCATACTGTGTGGCAAGCTGGTGTTTTGGGAGTGGTAAAATGTACTTGGGGAGGACATTTAACTGCAGCTTGTTTGTCCTTGGAGGAGAGCTATCCCAACCCTGTATTGTGAAATAGCATGAAAATGGACTAAGAGTGTAAGGTGTACAAAGACCTTTCTGTTTTATTCCAGTAAAGCCGGACCCCCCGGAGAACGTGGTGGCCAAGCCGGTGGCCAACAACCCTCGGAGGCTGGAGGTGAGGTGGCAGAACCCTTCCTCGTGGCCTGACCCCGAGTCCTTCCCGCTCAAATTCTTCTTGAGGTATCGCCCCCTCATCCTTGAGCAGTGGCAACATGTGAGTGACATCTAAATTGCCTTCCCCATGGGGCAGGTCGGGAGGGAAGGCTGGAAGGTTATTGTGCTGCAGAGGCCCTAGCCTGCAGCCCCACCTTACCTGCCGTGAAGTCAGTAGGGCTAAGGGGGTGACTTAGGACCTCAGAAGTGGCCGATGGCTTGCAAGGGGCCTTGCATGGGCGGCGTCCGAGAATGGGAAGGGGCTTTATTGCTGCAAAGGTGAAGTTACCACCTGCTAACCAGCTTGCCCAAAATGCATGTTTGGTTGCTTCCTTTAGCTCAGGCTGAACAAACAAAACCCAGGACTGGCATCTCTTTCAAGTCCCATTCGACCTTCCAACTGCCCTTCCACTCTGTACTGCAATACAAGGCCGGTATCTATTTCCCATACATATGTTCTATATAAAACTTGCCTGCTGAGATATAAAAGGCATTTGAAGTGTAAATGTCACCACATTTAAATGCGTTCTGCCACGATAGATTCCAAACCAGAGATAAAAAATATCTTCTGCCTCACCATGCTTTCTGTCAGTCACGTGACCGTCACCTTGACATTATCATAGTTTTACTTTATTTCTCATTTCTTTTAAGAAAAAGAAAGAAAGTTTTCAGTAAAGTTCTTCAGACAGAAGTTCTCTGTTAGCTTTAGTGTGAGCACAATGTGCCTCTTGCAGCCTGTGACCAGGATTCATCACTAAAGTTAGTCTGCCGGTTTGAGTCTCCATGGTCCACTGAACCTTTGTCTTTTCGTCTGAGACTGGTCTAACATAATCCCAGTTATAGCAATGCTTGGCATTCAGCTCTGGGCTGTGGAGATTATTAGTAAATGGAGAAAAACCAACAGCTCGGTGGTACACATGGATTTCATATATGTTTGCAGAGGCAGTCCGTGTTTCTCTGTCAAACAGGTTTTTTCTAATGGAAAAAAGACTTATGAAAGCAATGAAAATTTCTGTGCCAAATGTTTGGGTCCCTAGATGTTTTCTAATTTTTCAACCAGGCGAAAATGAAATGTCTAGTTATGTTTCCAATTTTTTTTTAAGCCAAGAAATTCTTGATTTCTGTTTTTGGGGGGATTTTTCCTCTTTTTCTCTCTCTCCTCTCCCACCTCTCATTTTCCCTGGAGAACAAGGGGAGAAGAGGACAGGCGACTCTTACAAATGAATCCTAAAAATAAAAATAATTTTGTGATTTTTTTAACATTTTAATGAACAAAAAAATCGGTTTAAAATGCAAAACTCTGTTTCACTTTGCCCAAAATCAGGAGACTCCCTGGGAAGTTTCAACCACGACAATTGCCGAAAACACTATGCTGACTATCTCTGTCCTTCTGTCTTGCAGCAGGAATTGCATGAGCCAGGAGATGGCCTTTTTCCATATAGGTTTGGTTTGGGGGGAAACCCAATGATAGGAGAAATCATGCTTCTTACTCTGAGCTCTCAAGATAGGCAGGCCCCGTTGGTATGACTGTTTGCTTGGATGCTTGGGTCCCTGTATTCTGTGCACCAAGAGTAGAGGGGACTTGGCCGTTTACCCCTCTCCTGGAGTCAGTTATGATTGCTGGCATTTAAACTATGCTGAGAGCAAAAACAGTGAAAGTCCTGTGGCACTATAAAGACTAAGCAATTTTCTTCACCTTGAAGGCTAACAACTTTTTTCTGTTAAGAGTGAAAGGATTGTCCAGTGGTTAAGGATGCTAGCCTCAGACTTAGGAAACTTTGGCTCCAGCCTGTTCCTTGCCACAGATTTCCTCTGTGACACTGGTCAGGTCACTTAGCCTCGTTCTGGCCCGCTAGGAGCGTTTTTTACTTCACAGAGGCCGAGGTAAACTGCACCAGAGATTGTATGGTGCTCAGATACCCACGTGACGGGAGCTGTCTAAACATGTCAGAGGAGAAATCTCATAAAAATATAAGCACCAAGAGACATCTGGCCCTGGTGCAGCATCCCAATGCAACACCATCACTGCAGCCTGGAGGGGATTCTCCATTGTGTCTGCGGGTGGAGGCAGAGACAAAAACACGTCTTTCCTTCATCTGGCCAGGGCTGGCATTCCTGTTTTAGGAACCGAGGGGTCTGATCCAGAACTGTGCATTTCAGGCCTTTGCCTTCTATGTCATCAGTCATGCCATAGCTGCATCGTTCTTCTGTATTGCTTGTTGATATACAAACCGCCCCCCAAACTCTACGTGCGAGTGACTTTGCCCGATTGAATAATGCAGAAGTGTATCTGGGAGTAATTTGTTCAGAGACTGACAGCAAACATTTGCGGACTAAAGTACCACGCTCGTTATTAGGCTGTCTGTCAAGCCAGCCGGAGAATGAAAGCCGCGAGACGTGAATCCGTTGAATGAAAATGCCATTATTCGTCAGACAAATTCTTTGCAACGACTAATTCAATCGGCTCTTTAAAAGAAGACGGTGGAAGCATTGCAGAATTCCCAAGGCAGCTCTGTCAAATCGCTCAAATTCAGTGCTGCCTATGGCATCTCTTGCCAGTTCAGCCCTGGACCCTGCCACCCCACCACCCCCTTTCGAGCCGGTCTTGTCCTGAGACCACCCCACCCTCCCACATAGACAGCTCTGCCGGCTTTTCTCTATCTCGACCTGCAGCACAGCCTGCCAGGCCAGTCCTGGGACACTGCTGCCCCGTACCTGTCACCTGAACCAAGCCTGCGCTGATGAGAGGTGGGGCTGAGCCAGGAGGCCACCCCATTGTGACCAGCTCGGCTAGGTGCTGTGCAGCCTCTAAATAGCTGGCTCTCAGTTTTCTTTTACCTAGGAGAGCTCCTGGTCACCAAATGAAAGGTCGTTCCTCTGCTCACTGCCTGATGGGTGTGAGCAGGCGTGCTCATCCCCCCTGAAAAATGTGTGGCATGCAAAAAAGCACCCAAAGTCTCTGCTCTGGTGCACGCTGGGCCTTTCCCTGCCTGATGGAGTCTATGGACTGGTCTGGCCTGGACGAGGGCATGTTCAGGGCAGGAGGACCAAGCTGCCCTGAGAGGCCATTTGGCTGATGCTGGGGGGTCTAAATGCAAGCTGCCAGCCCATGCTCAGCACCTGGCATGGAAAGACCAAGACTCACAGCCTGATTCCTAGAAGTGGGGATGGTCTTAGCAGAGGGTCTCTGCTCGTTCATAAAGAGGCAGCCTGGTGGAAACGGCTCAAGCTCTGCCAGCAGCCAGGAGAAGTGGTTAAAGTGTATGCTTGTGTATGTGCCCTCCTGCCCCCAGGACCTTGTGCTAGCCACAGTCTCCATCCCTGTCATCCCACACACCCTGCCGTGTTATATCCCTGGCCTGAGCAGGAGTCAGTCAATCAAAATTCTGCCTGCCCGACCTGGCATATGGTCACCCCCCAGCCCTACTTTGGCCCAGGGAGTGCTAAGATTCAGATGTTTCTTACGCTGTTCTTATTTAATGGGAAAAAGGGGGATTCCTGAGGCAGGAGCCTACAGGAATGCCATAGAAGAACTGCAAGAGCATCCTGGACTGGCTGGCTTGGCAGCCGATCGCACAAGGGCCACGGGAGTGACTAAAGTCAGCCTCCGTCCCAACTCAGCAGCCACAGGGACTGAATAACCACTAATAGGAACAGCCAGAATAGCGCTGACGGGACTGAATAGCGCTAATAGGATCAGTTAGATGGCGAGCCATCGAATCCAGCTGGGCCTCGACAGGGGTGGGCCCTGGCTGTGTCATGGGTGTTTTTCAGCCCTAGGACCCAGAGCTCTAAAAGACATCCAAATTCCCATTTTACAGATAGGCAAAGTGAGGCACAGGAGGAGGTGACTTGGCCAGGTCACACAGCAGATCAGGGCCTTCCTAATGGGTCTCACCCTCCACGTACAGGTCAGAGACCCACCCTTGCCCACCCATCCGGAGAGAGGAGAGAGTGTCAGGTTCATATGTGGGCCCCGCTTGGAAATATCCTGCCAACCCAAGTCTCAGCTGCTGGCGGCTCCCCGTCTGCTGGGGTCACGCTCCACCCCAAAGGATCTAGGAGGCCCAGGAGCATGTATCTTCTGCTCCACCGTCCCCGCTGCCTGGTCCTGCTCCCTGAGCAGCCTCTGGCCACCAGCAGCAAGCTGTGTCCTGCCCCGTAATCGCTTTGGGGCTCTCTCCAGTGCATGGCTTGAATCCCAAGGATTTGCCCTCCATCTACACTAAGACCTCTCTGATATCTAAAACCCTCTGTGGGTGTAAAGAGGAGAGTCTGTTTGCAGCATTGTGTGGCTGGGGAGACGAGCGGCTGGCATTCACAGACACAATGGGCTGATGTTACCGGTCACACCGCAACAAGTAAAGGTCTCCAACCACAGGGCAGGGGTGGGATGGGGCAGAGTCATGACTGGCATGAGAACTGGAGTGACTCCATTTTAGAACCAGAGTGACTCCGTACTAGCAGCAGAGTGACTCCATATCAAAATTGCTTAGATTACACACAAGTTGTGATATTGGGGCCGAGGCGCTCCCAAATTGCAGTCAGCCTGAGAGGTGATTCAAGCCAGGCCCCTTCCTGCTGCTGTCTCATCCCTCTGCCCCAGACTGCTGTGGATGATGTGCATTGCTGGGGTATGCCCAGGGAAAGAGTCTGTCCTCGGCCGGTGGTTCTCTTAATAATTCAGCTGCAAGAGCCACAATTTCCTACAGACTCTCCTAGAGGGGGCGAAAATGTGACAGAACCACCTTTTGTCGTTAGATGCATTGATCCCAAGGCCAGAAGGAACATCTGGTCTGAGCTCCTGTAGCGCACAGGCCAGAGACCTTCCCAGACTAATCCTTAGAGAGGATCTCTTCGAAAAACAGCCAGTTTGGTTTTAAAATGGCCAGGGATGGAGAATCCACCGCACGCCTCTGTCGGGTGCAGCAGTGCTTAATGACTGTCACTGGTAAAAAAGGGCCCTGCCTGCATGGCGGGGGTGCCTGACCCTTCCCCCATGTCAGTCTCGGAAGACGGCCACACTTCCAGGCTACGGTCCGTATTTCCGCTCTGAATTAGAGCGAACAGGACTCAGATGGTGCCGGGGGAGACTTTCCTGACCCCAGCCATGGTTGCCAACCTTCTAGTTTATAAGAACCAGACTCGTCCCCTTCCCCGTTTCTTTCCCGGGAGCCCCGCCCCTTTCCCGCCTCTTTCCTCAAGGCTCCGCCCTCTGCCCCACCTCTTCCCTTGAAGCCACACCCCCTTTCACTCTTCCCACCACCCCCCCAGCTGGCCTTCCCCTGCTCTGAGACTGGGGTGGGAGCTGCAGCCTCTGCCCCAGAGCCTCCCTTTCTGCCCATCAGATGGGTAGGTGGTGGCCCCGGCTGAGCGAGGGCTGATGACCTGGTGCTTCCCCCTCTCCCACCCACCGTAACTAGTCTTTTGGTGTCCAGTCAGTATGTCTGACCGGACACCGCCAGGTCCCCTTTTCGATCAGACTATCTAGTTGAAAACTGGACACCTGGCAAACGTAGGTTGAGTCAGTCCTCTAAGCAACTTGGTGCATGAATTATTATTATTGTGCCAAAAGAAAGAGCCCCCGGCTGCTCCTCAGCCCAAACCCATTTGTGCACACGCTGTTGTGTGCTCAGGACGTCTGCCAGAGTGCAGCATCTAAGACAGAGCTGGGCCATGTCCCTTTCCCCAGCACTCAAGGCTGGCAGATCCATCCGAGTTGGAGTTAATTTCATGATGGGTAGCAACCAGCTCTCTCTTCTAGCCTGCCACAGTGAGCTCAACCCAGGGAGCCAGGGGCCTCAAAAGCCAGGTTGCTCCTTTTTGGCTGCCAGGAGGGAGAAATGGGAAGTATTTGCAGCCTATACAGGTTTTTTATTCTCTCCTCTTGGCAGAATCTCACATTTTGTCTCCTAAATAGAAAACATTAAATATTTAGGGCATCCTTTCTTTTCCTGCTGCTTTTAAGTTTGTAATTCAAGCCAGATTAGCATGGTTTCCTCCTCTGTTTTATAGCCCTGTCCTGGCCTCGAGCGAGCACTCCTAATGCGCTCAGATGTTCCTCTAATGGATTACCTAGGCTGGAACTGGATACTCTGTCCTAATGGATTGCTAATAGCCTGTTTCTGCTTTTACAGGCTCCTTCGGTTAACTCACAACAGCAGCTCTGTCCTGGCGCACACACGTGGAGACAATCACATGCATCTGCAGACACACACACACCATGCAGAGGTGTTGTCTGCGTGCAAGTGAATGTAGACGCATGCCCATGCACCCCTACTCAAGCCACACGTACACTGACAGCTTGGCTCACTTTGTGCAAACTTGCCTGCATTGTAAAGGGCCCTGTTAGCGGCTTTTAGAGGCTATGTTTATGTAACTCGCCCAGATAATTCAGTGATGTTGCTACAATGACACTCCTGCACCACTGCTTTGGTGACTCCGGGCTTTAGCGTGGGAACTAATTCAGTGGCATTTGGCTGTACACATAGCAGCTGGGATTGGAACGCAGGGCTGTGTGGCACATACTTGGGCAGTTTTGATTTTAATCCAGCAGAGAACAGTGATGCTCATACTCACCAGTTAGTTTGTTGCAAGGCAAGGGAAGCCCGTTTTTCTCAAATGGAGACTCTTCTAATCTCATGACTCCAGGAGCTGGAGCTTTAGGGAGAACACCAAACACTGGGAGATGTGTCATACAATTGCAGACTTGGTAATGCTGCAGATCTGTGCCAGGTGCTGTGTTTCAAAGCATCAGCCCCTCCGTGATCAGGGTCCAGGATGGAATTTCTGGTCTCAGAGACGGCGAGGCCCCTCATCGGGGATAGGGGATCTCAAAGGAGTGATTCTGCACGGCTATCCACTGGGATGAGATAAGATCACAGACAAGGGACTGGTGCAGCCGGCATAGGGGTGGATTTCTTGAGGCTTGCCCTGCTCTGTTCATTCTCTTTGAAGCGTCTGGCACTGGGCCCTGTCAAAAGATGCAGACCATTGGTCTGACCCAGGAGGGCCGTTCTTCTTGAGACCTGCTGAGGTCGCAGAGAAGCAATTGCTTAGCCTGCTGGGAGTCATTGAACCATATCGCTGTGCAAAGCCGCAAGGCGACTGGTACAGCGACAAGATAAACTTCTCAATATGTTTACCAAAGCTCCCACTGTTCTCATTTCAGGGCATACCAAAGCAACAATAACCCTGGAGCAAAGCCTGTTAGTCTGTGGAGCATTTGAGCAAGTGGCGTCTGATACGAGGCAGGGGAAGGGGAGAGGAACTCAGTGCAGCTGTTTTCGCCACAGCCGCCTCTGTTTTGGCATTACAATGCCGCTCCATGGCCCAGGCGCTCCTGGGAGGCAGTTTGCATTGTCTTTTGTCCTGGATGCTAAGTTTGCCCTGGTGATTTCGCTTTCAAAAGGCAACATGGGTTGTAGAGGTCACCCTGCCTTAGTTCAGTTAGAGCTTCACGGCTGGCAGCTTTTATGAGGACGCTTCTCTGCCTTCCCCTTTCAAGGGCAAAGTCAGCAGTTGAAAAACCAGAACCATCATCCAAGGAAGGAGGATGTTGAGCCTGTTACAATGTCATGCGTTCCCCAGCACAGAGTGGGTGGAATCTGGGGGGCTCTGGGTTTTTGGGACAGAGGAGCCCCCCAGGGACAGATCACTAAAAAAAAATGTTCTTACGCCTTCTCTGTTCCCCTAGATGTCTCCATTAGTGGCTGGTGGCTACAGTGCACTCTGGGAAACCATCCAAAAGGGATTTCCTTTCTTCCCTGCTGTCTTGGGTGTTGGAGGCTCATGTTTGGCATGTATTGCAGCAAGGAATGTGTCTGCAAGTGCCCTGCATGCCTCAGTCACCATGAAAGTAAAGAGAACGACTGGCCAGGAGCAGAGCCAGTGACGGCACCACAGCAATGTGGGGTGCACAAACCTGCCTCAACCCTGGGTAGTCACTCACCTGGCGAGTCTGGGCTGCCACAGCTTCAATGCTGCTGGCCCTGCACTAGCTAGATCAAAGCCAGCTCAGGTACCTCTACATGATCCAGAGGGTCAGCTGTGTTAGTCTAGTCCAGCAAAAAAACCAAGGAGTCGTGTGTCTGTTAGTCTTTAAGTGCCACAGGACTCCTTGTTTTTTTACATCTGCATGAGCCACGTTCACACTTCACTGCAGGGTTGACAGAGGCAGCCTAAGGCAGAAGCTGCTGTGCAACATGTGCACACACTTCTATGCATGTACACAAACAGCAATGTGCACACGGATGTTCGTACACACACCTGTGCACGTGAACACTTGCATGTTGGCATGGCTGCCCCACAAGCAAGTGCAATAATGCACACACACACATGTGCACACACAACCTTCCTCCTTCTTATGATGCCTGCAGAAGAGAGCCAGGCAATTATTTGAGTGCATGATTAACTTTATTCAAAGGAGTGAGTCCACTGAAGAGGAGGAGTTTCCTGGCGAAGTAATGTTCCTCACTGGCAGAGGTGCTGGCTTGCCACAAGGGGCCTTCACTCTTTGAATTATTCAGGGATCCAGGAGGCTGTGCTTTTGGATTTGCCTTCTTCCCTGGCAACACCCTCTGTCCATTACCACGGGATCCCTGCCACTGGTGGCAAGGCTTGGGTAAAATCTGAAACTGAGCCCCACAATCCTTCCAAAAACTATCCCACTGAGGAGAGGCCAGGGGACGGGAACGGCACGCTCGCTGTGCAGCAGCAGCTCCTGTCCTGTGGGGCCGCGCCAAGCTCCGTTGGAGGAGTAAACCCGAGATCTAGGCTGCAACGCTACACAGTCTGGGGACCCCCTCAAATGGGGGAGGATGGTGAGGCCAGCTGCCCCCCGTCCCCAGGCAGCCCTGCTTGATGGTGGTAGCAGTGGGAGTCCTAAAGCAGCAAAGTCACCCTGTGATGACAGTGTCACTTAGCCATGCCCTGAGCTGGGGAGATGCTACGGTACCCAACATGCCAGCCTGGCAGAGTCTGTCTGTGCTGGAGCCATACGATGAGGACCAGCTGCCTTCCCTGAATGGATTCCTGCTTTGAGTCCAGCGGGACGGTGGGACGAGTGCTCAGTGCCATCTTTCAGCAGTGATGCAGAGGGGGCTGTCCCTCTGGATGGCTTGGCTAACCAAGGGCAGGGCTGAGCTCCAGCTGGGCATGCAAATGTCAAGACCCCCCAAATCATGAGCGATTTTCAAAAATGCTGTGCATGGGGGCAGCAGTCTGACTCCGCCAGCAGGCACATGGATCTCAGTGGGAGAGAGGAGGCCAGGAAAGATAGCTGAGCCTCGTCTTAAATCGGCAGGAGGGGGGGGTCTGTGAAGGGTTCTCTGTATGACGCCTCCCTTGACACGTTAACGAGGAAGCCAAGTGACCTGAAGAAAAGCCTCCGCCACGGCAAGGCTGCCTCTGTCTGAGCAAGCAATGGTCAGGAAATGTGTAGGGGGCTCCTGGTACGCAATTCAAAGAAGGCCCAGACAGGAGCAAGTCTCTAGTATGTCTGGAGATTTGAAGAGTTGCTATTGGTATTTTCACTTAAAGGTGTCAGGGGTATCAGCTCTCTTGTCAGGGGTTTTTCTGCGGGACATATTCCTCAAAGCATCAATACTAGGAGATCTCGCATTCATGGAAGGTACATTGAGTCTTTAACAGAGACTTCCTTTCTCTGAACTGTCAGTTGGGTGTTGGACTTCAACGTGTATCAACCAAGAGGAACGGAAATCCAACGCATTTTAAAGACTCTCCCTCAGGGCTGCACCTGGTTAATCAAAGGAGTAATACTAAATTGGTTTACAAGTTCCAGGTTAGTCTAGTTCAGTAAAACAAACAAGGAGTCCTGTGGCACTTTTAAAGACTAAAAAATTGATGCATTACATGAGCTTTCATGGGAGAAAATCCTACTTCATCAGACAGGGGAATTGCGACCATAGGGCCCAGGAGGCTGCAGCTCCCCCACATGTCCAGCCCAGCCCCGGCAGTAGCTGGAGCTGGATAAGGCCTGCCAAGGCCTCCTGCCATCGGCCAGCTTGGATCCAGCTCCTGCCGCTCAGGCGACCCAGGCAGTCCCCATCCCACTGCAGCCACTGCCTGCCGGCCAGGGGCACACAGAAGTCGGATCCTAGCCTGGGCTGTTTGCTGCTGGCCAGCAAGCAGCGGCTGGGGCTGGATTGGGCCCACCCAGGCTGGCAGCCATTGGCCGGCAGCAGCAGCAGCTGGATCAGGCCCTGGCGCTGGATCGGGCCCAAGGTGGGGCTGAGTGGCAGGGGTTGGGCTCAGGCCCCAACCCTTTTTTCAGGGGAGCAATGCACTTGTCTTATGCTTTGAAGATGTGGGATCTTACAGAATAGGAGCAATATAAATGCAGGGAAGTGCAAGTCATGGTATTAGGTCACACTGAAACAGCAAATCATAACGATTGTTAAGATTCAAGCACTGGGGAACAGCGTATAAGGGAAGATGAGGTCAAATCACCTGTTGTAATGAAAAAAAATTCAAAGTCCTTATTTAGCCCTAAGGAAACACAGTGAAATTTGCAAATGAATTCCAGTTCTGCCTTTTGTCTTTGAAGCCTTGGTGTGTTATTCAGTTGCTTGAGCACAGCTATTAACAAATCATCAATGGAGTAATCAGGAATATTGACATACTCACCTACTGGTTTCAGTGTTGTGATTTCTGATGTCGATTTGTGCCCATTTATTCTTTTGCGCAGAGACTGTACTGTTTGTCCACTACATAAGGCAGAGGGGCGTTTCTTGCACATGATGGCATAAATCACATTGGTGGATAAGCAGGTGAATGAGCCTTTGATGGAGTAGCTGGTTTGATTATGTCCTTTAATAGCTTCCTGCAGCTATGTGGGCAAAGTTGGCAGCGTAGTTTGTTGCAGGGATATGTGCCTGCTTTAACAGTTCTGTTTTTAGGTCTGTAGCTGCTGGTAAGTATCTGTTTGAGGCTGGGGGGCTGTCTGTAAATGAGGAGAGGTCTGTCTCCAAGGCTTGAGAGAGTGAGGGATTGTCTTGTAGAATAGGCTGTAGGTCACTGAGGATGTGCTGTAGAGGTCTGACTTGGGGGTCGTAGGTGATGGCCAGAGGTGTTTTGTTGTTTTCTTTCTTGGGCTTCTCCTGCAGTAGCTGACTTTGGGATACCTGCCTGGCTCTGTAAATCTGTTTCTTCACTTTTCCAGGTGGGTACTATAGTTTTAAGAAAGCTTGATATGAGATCCTGAAGGTGTCTGTCTCTGCCTGAGGGACTGGAGCAACTGTGGTTATATCTTAGGGCTTGGCTGTAGACAGTGGATCGTGTGGTGTGTTTAGGATGGAAGCTCGAGGGATGTAGGTAACTATACTGATCAGTAGGTTTTCAGTATAGGGTGGTGGTTTTGTGTCTATCCCTAATTTGTACTATGGTGTCCAAAAAGTGGATCTCCTGTGTGGAGTGTTCCCGGCTAAATTTAATAGTGTAGCAGAAATTGCTGAAATCTCTGTGGAAATCTTCAAGGGTGTCCCTATTGCGGGTCCAGATGATGAAGATGTCATCAAAGTAGCGTAAGTAGAGGAGAGGTGCTCTGGGGTGAGACTTCAAACATTGTTCTAAGTTGCCCATAAAAATGTTGGCATATTGTGGAGCCATGCATGTACCCATAGCACTGCCATTGGCTTGAAGGTATAAATTATCCTCAAATTTGAAATGGTTGTGGGTGAGCACAAAGTTCAGCCATGAGGTATGCCATGATATCGTCTGGGATGGTTCTTCTAATAGCTTGTAATCCGTTTTTGTGTGGGACGTTGGCATAAAGGGCATCAGAAAGGCACAGATCCAATTTTTGTTTTCCTTTTTGCTGGTCCCTTTTAATGGGAGTCCCCTCTCTTTGAACCTGCCCAGCCCTCTGACTTCACATTCCCCATCTTGCCTAGCTCGAGTCTTCTTGTCAAGGCCTCTTGCAGTTTCACTCCTCCCTGTGTGTTTCCTTCCCTTCTTTCTTAGCAGCCTGTCCGCTGCACCAGGCACAGAGGCCTCCACAGACTTCTTTGCACTCAAGTTGGTCACACATTTTCCACCAAAACTGCTTTTCTAGAGGACGTAGGGTTCTCAGTTCATGCGCTCCTTTGCCAAAAGCCTCTGGGGAACTGGTCTTTTTCTCTGAAAACCCGAGTGCCTGAAACTGAACTGTTTCATCTCTGAGATGCTCCCCACATGTCTGGTGGGAGTTGTAAATGAGGTGTTTCATGAACTCATCATGCATGTTGGGCTCCCCAGCTGGACTTCATCTCCCATGCTGCACCGTAGTGTCCGAGAGCCGAGAAGCACCCCCACTTTGAGAGAAAGGAGAGACGGGGCTGGGCAGGTGGCAGCTCAGCCACGGATTCAGCTGGGACCAGGAGGCGATGGGCAAAACACAAAGAAAGGGAAACGAGTGAGTGGGTGACCTCAGCCTGCCGGGATTAGTCGTCACCGTGTCCTACTTGCATCTGGCCCAGTGGTGCCCCCGCCATGGAAAGCGAGAAGTGTGGGTCCTGGGCCTGCGTGTGGGGCAGAACGCCAGGCTGCCCCGGCACAGAAACATCCCCCTTTCCTGTGTGTCTGCAAGCTGAGCGCGTGTGTGTTGTCAGAAGAGTGAGGGAGGAGGGCGGTGAGCGGCCAGGAGGTGTGAGGAATGGAACGCAGAGCCTGGCAGGCGGGGCGCCGGCAAACGTTTTCAAGTGGGATGGAGGGGGCATTTTTCCCTTTCCCCGTGCACCTCTCTGCTGTGGATGTCGGGAAGGGTTGTTCCCGATTCCCAGTCCTTTGAAGGGCCATCTGGATCTCACGCCTGGCTGCAGATGCCCCTGGCTCAGTGATCGTTGCTACCAGCCTGAGCACACTGGAAACGCAGGCTGGGGTGGAAGGAGCATAGCCCCTGCTTTTTACCCCCTCTGGGGTAAATTGGGAGCATCCAGACAGGAGTGGGGAGGGAAAGTACTGCATGGGAAGGACTCCTTCCTTTCACCCCGGGATGGTGCACATGGCCGGAGAGCATGGGGTGCGGGGGGGGATTGGACTGCCGCAGAGGGCAGCAGAGAGGACTCTGTTAGAGCCACAGGACATGGTCTGAGTTAAGGGCTTTGAACACACTCTGGATGGGGAAGGAGCATCAAGAGCGAGGAGGTTTGGGAGAGGCCGTTGGTAGCAAATTTCCTATGTGTCTCGAGCCCTGGGGTTTTCCCACACATAGAGCTCTGCTGATGCTGTCGTGGCCCCAAACCTGCCACCTGGGGGAATCACTTTGCTCACATACGATGGTGTCAGATCTGAGTCTGCCCAAGTGTGCCTAACGACTAAAGGAAGGCAGGAATATATCTGTAGCGCTTATCCCCTAACAGCCAAGTGACTGAGATAACCCAGCCAAGAGCTACGGTGTGAAGAGTGCCCCAAAGGTTGCCTGGCTCACTTGGTGTCTTGAGCTGCGGTTGGGGTTGATCCTGGTCCTAGACCAGCTGGTGTCCCTGATTCACCCCAGATCCAGGAGTGGATACAGCTGGAACCTGCTCTAGAGGGGCTAAACCCCGAAAGGCCAGTTTATGTGTCACCAGCACCAAGAAGGAGCAATTGCTGAGCAGCTGTGGGACTTAGCCACGTCTCCCTGCCTGTGTCGACTCCTCCACCCTTCCCACAGCCAGCCACTGGCCGCATTTTACAGAGACACAGAGAGAGGAAAGTCACCACATGGATCAACATGTCTCAAGTCTTCCCAGCCCCCCTCTTTTCCTGGCCCATGCTTAGGCCTGGGGAGGTAGCAGGAGCTGGGATATGAGGACAAGAAGGCTCTGGTCCCATCTGGATGGATCCTGGCGGCAGGAACTGACAGGTTAAAATCCTGTCCCCTCCTCTGTTAGACTCTGCTGCACAGATCCTGCAGTTCTGCACAACCCGCCATCTTCTGCACCATCGCCACCCTGCTGCCGGTCCGCTGTGTCCCCAGTTCTCACAGGTCACAAGCTGCTCTGCAAATTGCAGTCCACTGCCCCACAAAATTGGACAGAGCTGCTGCTGTGGCCAGACACCACTGCACAAGTCCTGCCTCTCCTCTGTCCACCAAGCGGAGCCGGCGCTGTAGTGGCTGGTGCTCATTAGCGGCAGGGCCAGCGATGCAGGAGGAGAGCGCTCAGCGAGCCAGCCCTCGTTAGCAGGGAAAGCCTCTGTGCCTAGAGTGATGGTCACCTCCGTTCCCTGCACAGACCTGACATTTCCCTAGCACAGACATCAGGACATAGGGCCGTGGGGATGCACTGATATATAATAGCACCGTGGGAGCCCCCATCTCCTGCCCTGCTCCGGGGTGGGAGGCATCTGTCTGTTGAGGTCTTTGGCCCTGTTCTAAGGCCAGTCATCCCCGCATTGTTAGCAGGCAGAGGCTAGAGTGGATCTGGGGGCCGGGGAGAGGTTTAGGAAATTCAAAGGGGAGGATGCTGTCTGTCTCAGAAAGCCAAGCGATGGAGGGTGGGACAGGACAGACAGCAGAGGAGAGGCTGAGATTTCCTGCGTGAGCTGTCACTATGGACAGTTGAATAACTGGCTTAAGGGGTTGGGGGTTTTTTTTGCAATGCTAATCACCCTGCCTTGCACTGGCCATTGATCCGTCATTAATCTCCACCCTGCTTGGCAGCCGGCCCCAGTGACTTTTGGCAGGTGCACAAAGCAGGCTGGGAAATGCAGCCTCCCCATCCAAAAAAATTACCATGCACCGCTTTGGCCAGCTTTTGTCTCTGTGTGGCAGGGACCCAGATTAGGGAATTTCTCTCCCTTTGATGCTGCCTCTCTCCCTGACCTCCCCCCACAGATCTGTCTGTTCCACCGGTTGAATCCCTTCCCCAGCTCTCCATGTGCTCTGTGCCTCATGTGTGCAAACCAGAAACTCTGCTTGGGCAGACCAGCCAGACTCCTGGATGCTGTGAAGTTACGCCCTGTCCCAGTCACACTAACTACTGAGTTAAGCTGCCCCCAAATCTCTGTTCTCTCCGCTGCATTCTGGCTACACTGGTCGGGCCATTGTTCTGTGGCCTGCCAACCTTTCGGTCCCTCCGAACTTTTTGGTTCTTTCTACCCATTTCTGGTTCGCACTAGTTCCTGCTGGCTCAACAGTGCCGCTGGGCAGGTGTTTGGATGAAACCCTCTCCATGCCCAGCCAGCCCTGTGGGGTGCAGAGGCCGCGATGAACCTTGGCTGCATGTCAGGTTGGGCTGGCAATTTAGGGGAAGGTTCAGGACAGGTCTCATTTTACCTGCTGGTCCCAGCGAGCCCGCTGAGTCACCCCAGTGTAACTCCAGCCTCTTGCCGTTAGGGTTTCTCTGGATTCACATTGGTGCATCGAGTGCAGAATTTGGCCGCTGTCTGCTGGCACGCCAGGCAGGATCTCCCTCATCAGAGGTGTCAGAGAGAAAGGGGTTTGCTTCTTTGCCTCCTTTCCATCACTGGGTCAGAGAGCCACTCTATAATGCCCCAATCAGGGCTTTGCCTGATGGCTTCTCTGGGGTGAATGAAGAGCTGATCATTCTTGGTCCCTGCTTATTTGGCACCTTGAAGACATTAATCCTAGGAACAGAGGCTTTGCCAGACAGGATCAGCCTAGGGGTCCATCTAGTCTATCTTATGTAATAACCAGTATCAGCTGCCTGAGAGGAAGGTTCACAAGTCCTGCAGTTAGACTCTGGAGACTCAACCAGTGCCCACAGGAAGTTCCTGCCAATGGTTAGAGGCTTGCCTTGGAAAAGGAAGGTTTCCTTTGTTGTTTTTCTTACAACACTGGACAGTCTTGTTATCCAGGTAAGTATCCTGTCCCCAAATGGGTCCTGCTTTGCTCTTGGCCTCAGTGATACCTTGTGGCAATGAGTTCCACTGGCACACTGTGTATGTGTTGTATGTTCTGTTGCAAATGTGTGACTGGGGCGTTCCCTGGAAAGCATAGGTGTGAGGATTGAGGCAAGAGGCGTGAGGCATGTGCATTTATTGAGGTGGCCCGGTGTTTGAAACCCAGACTGTTTGTGTGACTCCCTGCTGTGGGGAATGGACACACCAGGTGAGGGGGCTTTGGCAACTGGAAGGGGTTTGGTTTTGGGAAATCTGTTCTCAGTGTGTTCCCAACACATCCTGACACGGGTGGGGGGGAGGTGGCATTGCTCTCCAGTTCCTGGGTTTCAGCATTGCTGGCTCCAAGCAGGTGTGGTATGAAGAAAAGGTCTCAATGGCCTTAAACCTCAGGCTTTTGGACATCCTGCCAGGAATGAGTCCAGGGCAGGAGTTCAGATGCAGGAGATCAGTGTCTCTCCACCACACACTTGGCCGTCACCAGTTGCCTAAGGCCACAGGGTTCGGACTGGGGCCAGGAGTTGCGGGGTGTCCTGGTAAGCTGAAGAAGGGCAAGCTGAAAAGAGTCCCAGTGGGAATGGGGGCTGAGTAAACACTTTGGATGGGAAAATACGTTCCAGGGAGCCATTTTTGCCAGGGAGCATGGGCTGGGTCTGCAGGACTCTCCCCATCCTTGTCATCTTGACAGTTTGCAGCTGGGAGCATGCACCCCATGGAGGGAGAGGCACGCTAGGACCGGCCTTGTGAGCAGACTCAGGGAGCAGTCCGTAGGGCTCCCAAGCTGCTTTCCACAGCCGGCCCTTTGATTGGCTCTCCATTGCCCCACCCTCTCGTGCATTGCCACGACAAAGAAATGAAAGGTGGGGATTGGCTGAGCTAGTCTGACATGCAAATAGGGATGAGGCCAGGCCAGAAGAGGCATGGCTGGTGCCTCCTGCTGGTCTCATCTGCCCTTTTCCAGTAATGTTGTTTGTGCCTTATGCTTGGGTCACTTAGCATGGTGTAGACACCCTAACGTACTGGCCAGCAATCCTCTCAACAAAAGTCACAAGCTCAGGTCAGCTAGGGGCCAGAGGGCACCCCAGCGCCTGTCTGTGCCCAGCATCCATGAGAAGGAATCCCCTAAATGGTCCCCCAGCCAAGCCCTGCGTTTTCCCTGCCCTCTAAGGACTCCTGCTGACCCTCGGGATCCTGCAGAGGGGAACCGGCTCATTGAAAGTTGCACCAGGCACATTTATTAATGACCTGCTGTCTGCACTTAGTTCATTTGTGCTATCTGGCTGGGGAGTGGCAAATGTATTACAAAATTATTTGGTGACACCAAGTGGCTGTGTGGTGAAGAGCACAAAGTCAGCCGGAGGTGCTTTCCTTTTTCCCCAGGCCAAGGCAAGGGACGCTCAAGGGCATCTGGTGCCTCGGAGGGGAAGGGTCCAGGAGAGACTCCACGGGCTGTTTTTCCAGCCGAGGGAGCACTTGCGGGGAGGAAGCATAATGAACATAAGGTCCATCTCCTCTCATTCTGCACCAGCATGATGCAGCGTGGGGGCCTCCTTTGAGAAAAGTGTGGCAGGAACGAGGACAAAGAGCTGGGTAGAGATATTCTGTATATGGGGAGCCTGCGTCTTGTCTTTGACAGCACATTAGCTGAGGAACTAATCCTATGAGGCGCTGAGCGCCCCTCAGTGCTCCTTGCCACAGGCTGCACTGGAGACCCAGCAGCCTGAATCGAGGCTTGCTCATCCTGCTGCAGAAAGAAGTTAATGGAGTAAAGAGGAGAGGAAAATCCAGCCCTTTGCGTTTACCATCCAATGTCTCATGTCCTCCGTCTCCCATCCCCCTGTGGACTCTGACCCTGCAAAGACCTTTACACAGAGAAACCATCCTCAGAAACGTCACCTCTCTGTGCCCGCTCTCTCCTGAGGACACAGTCCATTGCCCCTGGCAAGTGGCTTTCATTCCTGTATTCCCCTGGGAGCTGGATCCATTGCACATGTGGATGGCCGTTGGCCAGTGCTTACAGGATGTGAGACCTAAATCTAGTTCCTAGCACCACTACTGACACCGTATTTGACTTTGGGGGCAAGTCACTTCATTTGTCTGGGCCTCGGTTTCCCCATCTGCACAGTGGGAATAATGCTATTTCCCCACCTCACAGGGCTGTTGCATGGTGCTTAGCATCCGTGTTAAAGGGAGCTAGAGGAGAACCTAGGTAGCAAGCTGTCTCGTGGCCCCACCTTCTCCCCCACTTCAGGAACCTTTTGCCCTAGCATAAGCCCCAGCAGCAAGTTAACAGTCCAGGTGGAGATGCCAGGCAGATTCCAGTTTGCTTCCCGCCTTTAAACAAACAGGGCTGTGTCCTTTCCCCTTCCTTTCTGCTCTGAACTGAACCTGGATTTTGGCAGCTCACAGCTGATCTCTCCTGCAGAGAAATTTTGTGGCATTCACCAGGACAGCCCGTTCCGGGTTTCTGCTGTAGGCTGGCAGACAGCAGAGGAGTGAATTCAAGGCTGCCAAGGGGAATGGAAACTGCCTAGCCCACGAGGAGACGACCAGCAGGTGACCAATAACCCCATGGTGCATGGACCAGTACGGTGTACTCAGGAGCCGAGGCAGGCGGATAAACAAACTGGAGCCTGCCAGTCCCACCAGCTGTTGGCTTGTTTCCATGCCCTGAGATAACTGCTGGCCAGAAGTGCCCAATCTCTGCAGCTGCTGTGGGGCATGTCGCTTCTGTAGAGTTCCCCATCCTCTCTGCTTCGGTGCCGGGCAGTGCCCAGGCTCCGGGGTGAGCCGCTCCGTACTGACCATGGCACGTGGCACGGCCGTGTCCAGGATGCTTTGCACTCTGCTCCTGCCCAGGGTGCTCTGTGCCATCAGCCAGGAGTCTTGCTAGGAGCCAGGTGGGGTTTCTGCGCAAGGCTGTTGGGGGCTGCAGTGGCCCCATCTCCTGCCCCATGTGGTCAGCTCGCCTCCCCGTCCCTGCAGGGCCAGCTCATCGCCTCCTCTGTGACTTGGGCAGTTGGGCCCAAGCTTCGGTCCCCAAGTCTCCCCCCTCGCCAGCGCCTGCCTTTCCCAGTCCAGGAACAATGATCCGCTGTTGCTGTCTAAACTGCCTGCAGCCATGGTCCCTTTCATCTGGCGCGCGTTTCCAAATGACCAGTGACACCCGGCTCTCCCGTGGCACCGTTCCAGCAGCTCTTCTCAGCATCAAACAGGAACGGAGGGGGGCTCAGGACTGGTTTGAGCCCCAAGGCCCATTGCAGCGGATGGGTGAGACACAGCTGAGGTTGCAGGGAAAGGGAGGCTGTGTTTCTCTCAGAGCGCCCTGTCTGGAGACAATTGAATATTCTCCAGGGTCATCCACCAGGCCCTAGGGTTGCTCCTTGGGGCCCCTGAGTGGGGACCCAAGGAGTTATGAGGCTGGGCCTAGCAGCTTAACCCACACCAATCCTGAAACCCCTCACCCCAGACCCGAAATGTGCCAGGACCTGTTGCTCTTGTATTTCTTGCTGCTAGTCAGAGGTTTCTGTGCGCCAGTCCCTGGCATTTTGTTCAGCTGCAGGTGCCAACTGGTAGCACAGGGAGGGTGTGCCCAGCACACGGCACGAGGATGCTGCAATGTGGGGCGGGGGCTCAGAGCAAATTGGGGCCTGAACCTCAGCCACCAAATGCTCCATCTTCCTCCTGCTCCCCACACCCTGGCCACAGAGCCAGGGCCCTAGCACCTGTCTGCCCGGCTCCCTGCAGGCTTCTGCCAAGGCAGGGCTCAGTGCCCCTGTGGGGGTCAGGAGAGCCAGGCCTCCCCGCGGCTGAGCCGGGGAGGCTGTGTAGGCACCTGGAAAGGACAGATTGCACCACAAGTAGACACCGGCACACAAACACAGCAGCACCACAAATGCGCACCAATACACAGCACCAGACACTCACACAGTATCACAAATACTCCCCAACACATGCACGCTGCTGTAGGAGACGCACTTACCACCATTGCTCCAGGGCAGGGCTGCCTGGAGTAGGGAGAAGCAGTTCCCAATTCTTGGACTCGATCTGCACCAGCTTTGTTCTGCAGTCCTGGTGATACGCGGGGCCTCAAGTACAATCCCACCCGACCTCACCTACATACCTGGATGCCTAGCCTACACCGCCCATGTGAGCTGGGAATCACACAGGTGTCCTGGGCCAGCACTCACCCTCACCCTCACCCTCCAGGACTTGCACAGACGAGGAACAAGTAACAGGAGTGGGCAGAAGTGCCTGATCCCAGCCTCTGCGCCATGAAGATGACAGGCTGGCTCCTCACGGGGCTGTGCCATGTCACACCAGCAAAGGATCTGGACCCAACCACAGATCACTTGCCGTTGTCACTTTGGCTGGGTGGTGTCTTTTCTCTGTGTCTGGATTGTGCTTTGTGCCTCCCAACTTCCACCTCTGGCTGCACCGGGGGCTGGTCTGCCCTGGCTTTGCCACTCACTGGGGGGAGAGACCTGCTGGCCTAGTGGTTCTGGACCCCGTGGCAGCAAAATCTAGCCTGGCTCAGCTTTTGATTTCTTCTTCCCTGCAGATGATGAGCCACACTGGCATGTTGAGCATCTTTCTTTCTGGAGCAGGAGGGTCACCCCACTGGCTGGGGAATTCATGTTGTATTCTCTCGCAGCCCCATGCCTGGACCCCATAGTTACTGGACATGAAGAGGTCCTGGCCCCAAAAAGCCAGCACGGGAGTTGGTTTTGTTGGGGACAAAGAACGTAGGCCTTACTAACAGGGTGGTGCAGAGCCGTGATGGCTGAACATCCACAGCCGGTGTGATGCTGTGACCAAAAGGCAGCGTGATCCCTGGATGCATCCACAGGAATCTGCTGTAGGAGCCAAGAGGTCATTTTTCCTCTGTGTTTGGCACTCGTGCCACCACTGCTGGGATCCCACCACCCATTCCGGTGCCCACAATTCAGGAAGGATGTTGGTAAACTGTGGAGAGTTTAAAAAACCGCAAGAGTCATGAAAGGATTGGAAGCCCTTAGGCTGAAGGAGCTCACCCTGAACAAAGAGAAGGTTAAGGGGTGACTCACTTGCAATCTGTAAGTGCCCGCATGGAGCACAAATATTTACTAGGGGATCTACACACCAGCAGAGAACAGAATAACATGATCCAGGGGCTGGAAGTCAAAGCTAGACAGATTCAGGCGGGAAACAATGTGGTTATGTGTAGCAAGGAGAGGAATTAACCATGGCACAAGTTACCAGTGGCTGTGGTGGATTCTCCATCACAAATCATTTTAATTCAAGACTGGCTGGTTTTTCTAAAAGATCTGCACTAGGAATTATCTCGCGGCCTGTGCAGCGTGGAAGATCAGGTGAAATGATCACAACAGCTTCAAAAATCTGACTCTACGTACTTGAGAGAGAGCGGGGTGGAATTTTTGTTGCTTTGTGACGGAGGCCTTGTTTGCAGCGTTGGGTAACGTGGCCCGAGAAGCGAAATATTCCCATCCTGTCCACGTGTTGATGAGCAGGACGGGCCCAGTTCTGCGCTGCAGCTGTTATTGCTGGAGTCCTGTGGGTTTTGGGGGGCGTTGCTGGCACAGTTCCACCTGTGCGGCTTGCTCTGGGGTTTTCTCCCAGGCAGCGTCATCAGCTATTAAAGTGGAGCACAGCCTCCATCCTGTCCAGCAGGGTGGGGTGGGTTATAGTGTCAGGTCAAATTAGCAGAAGTTTGCTTGAGGTGGGGAAACTAGCTAGCAGGGAGAGCAGAGATGGCCACTCTCTAGGCGGAAACTTGCCATGGGGTCTGGAATGGACCCCGCTGACAGATGAACCCGAGGCTTCAGCAGCCGGGATGGAGGCTGTCCTCCCCTCTGCCTCGGCTGTCATCTCTTTCTGATTGCTGCAGGATTCACATGGCACGAGGGTCTGAGTCTTTGCACAAGCTTTGCCCAGGATGCATCTATCTCATTTTCTTGGGCTGGCTGGTAGAGGTGGGGATCTAACATGAGGAGAGACTTTCCCACTCCGTCTAGTTTGTGTGGATGAGTTTAGCTCTTTAAAGTCTTCACCCTTTGCCCAGAGCAGAGCGATGCTCTCTGGTGGAGCTGGGAACCCTGAGGAGTTGGATGGTGTTACCCCACAATAGTTCGGGACATTCGTTTTACACACGATTGCTCCAAGGACAACAGCTGCTGTTTAAAAATATGCCGTCAGCTCATCTGGAGCCTTGAGGCAGCCTCAAACTGACAGGGAGTTTCCAAATTCACAGTGGAGATTTCCCCCTCACACACAGACCATCCAAGCCGTGTCCCCCAGAGTGCACATACATAATTGCCCTTGAATTTTTTCCTCTTCTCTTGCACAGAGTTGGGCTCAGGCTGGCTACTCCACTTCCCAAAGAGACTGGCTTCCTCTCAAGCCCAGGACCGCAGAGCTGAGGTCTGGCTGGCACGTGTCAAAATGCCCGGCCACAGCTCTCTGCCAGGAAGAGGGGAAGGAGTTGCTACCCACTTGGGCCACATCTCATCTCTGGTTTTATCCCTCCTTCCTTCATTTGCTGCTGGCTCCGTACGCTCCAGTAGGGAGAGCAGAGGCTAACTTCCCCACCCCTGAACTGAGCAGATGGGTCGTATCACACCCCTCGCAATCCTTCATCCTCTCCGACATGTTTATTAGCAACATGTGTCTGGAGAGAAGGTGGCTTGTGTCAGCGCAGGCTGTGAGGCCAAGGAGGGGGCGTGAGCGCGTCTTAACAGTAGTAGCGTTAGGGCTGCTTATGTGGGCTCCTGCACCGGGGATGGAAACTGGGCAGCAGCCACGCGTGGGTTAAATGCTAACTGTGCACGAGGGGTTCTTCCTCCTCTTAACCCTGAGGTTTTCTGTGCCATACATGATGTCCCCACCCACGCAAATGCCCATCTGACAGCTCCCCTCTGTGGGTCCACGGCTTGCAGATTTCCAGTGGCTGTACTGGGGGAATTGGCACCAGATACTGGTGTGACTTGCCGGCAGGCAGGAAGATAACCGCACCGTGCGCTTCCTCCAGCGAGGCACGCACGTGGCCCTTCTTGCCCGTGACATCAAGAGCTAGGAGGGCCAGGTCCTGGTTCACAGAAGGAAGAGAGTCCAGCGGGCTCCACGTTGAGAAGGGGCAGAGAGTAAAAGAGGGGGGAGCTTGTTCTGGCAAGGGAGGAATGAAAGGGCCGTGCCCATGCAGAATTCGCAGGTAATGGCCCCACCGGCATCACCTCTGAGTAGGATCCAATACTGAGGATGCTTCATTGTAAGGCCCAGCTTGGCAAAGCTCTGGCTGGGATGGTTTCGTTTGAGTTAGCCCTGCTGTGAGCAGGGGTTGGACTAGATATCTCCTGAGGTCCCACCCAACCCTCATTGTCTAGGATTTTTTGTAAAACTGAGCTGGCCAGATCCAAGACAGGAAGGATCAGCAGAGTGAGGTGAGGGAGCACTGCGAGCAGATGAAAGGCGTTTTCTTCTTGGGGCTGGACCTGCGAGCAAGAGGATGGTGGTTTGGTCTGGTGGGAGATGGGAGTATCTGAGTCCAGGGGCATTGGTCTGGCCCAGCATGGTGGGGAGCAGACTGGGAGCCCCATTTCTTTTCCTGAACAGCCCGTCTTCATTTTCCTGGGATATTTTAAATGGAACAGGACAGATCCACAGGTGGTGAAAACTGATGTGGCCCTATTGAGGCCAGTACAACAGTGCCAGTTCACGCTGGCTGAGGAGTCACACGGCTGATGATCAGGGACATACAGTGCCAAGGACACATCGCAGGGCCCAGCAAGTGGATGTGAGTGAAGCGAGAACCAGTCGCAAACTCAAGTGCGGTGTTCAGTCAAGGAGATCTCAGACACCAGCCTACAAAATCGTGGGTGCTGATCTAGTCAGCGGAGAAATTCAGTCATCTCACTTCCTGCATTCGATCCATATCAGGGAGCAGAGGCACAAGCCAAGCAATTCTATCACCATCTATCAGCCTGAGCTCTGTATACGCTATAACACATTTCTAAATGGGTGTTCAAGCCAGCACTTTGTCTCCAACTTATTTTCACTCTTTATTCTGACTCCCCTGACCTACTTTTTGCACCACCCAGGCTCTTCCCAGCTGACTGCCCAGTGCTTTCCTATGTCCAAGATGGCCTGGGTGGTGGGAGAGAGATTTACCCTTTGTTCGCGCTCAGCCATCACCCGGGCCTGAATCCACAGCAGAATAGCAAGCCTCTCTCCTTTCATTTTGGGGTTGGCTGTCAAACGCGCTGCATGTGGGAAACTCCCGGTCAAGTGTGCACACATTCCCATGCAGCGTGCCCAATGTGTCTCCGTTCTGACTTCTGGCTTCCTATTGCTGTCCCACCGCTCTTCTACTTCTAGCATCCCTGCCCAGAGCTGCACCGATACGTGCCCCCCTTTCCACACGTAGCCCCCTCTGCTAGTCCAGCGTGGCTTGCACAATGCGGCACTCTGCACCGGTTCTGAAATGCAGACAGGCGCCTTCTGGGGCCAGGGAGCAAGCCAGTGGCTCCTTGTACTTGTGGCCAGTGGATCTCACAAACAGGGTCCCAGGGGTGGTGACAGAGAAAGCCTTGGTGTTAACCCCATGCACTGAGCAGGCCGGCACTTGGAAGCCGGTGGGAGGCTGGCTAGGAAGGAAGGGGCCGCAGGGGAAATCCTGTAGGGCTGTCTCCCAGAGTCTGCCAGTAAGTCTGTCTGGCCTTCACTCGACCAGGAGTGTGGTGCATTTTCAAGGAAGAGCTCTGTAGAGCTCAGAAGTTGTCCCACACCAGCAGAAGTTGGTTCAGTGAAAGATATTCCCTCCCTGACCCTGTCTGTCTGGCATCCTGGGACCAACACGGCTACAGCCACGGGGCGCTTCAGACGGCAGGTTCCTTGCCAGCATTTCTGCCAATCCCCCTGGAAGTCTGAGGCTCTGCGCTCCGAGCAGCCTTTTTGTGTGGACGCTGGTTTGTTACAACAGAGTCTTTCCTGAGTGCAGGGCTGCACACGCTGATCTGCCCCTGTGCCGGGCTAGGGAATGCTGGGCAGGACACGTTGCTAAAGGTTTGCCTTTGCATGCCAGGCTCTTTGGGGGATCGTAGGCTTACTCGGGACTGCAAGGAAGCATGTTTGTTGTTGTAGGGTTGCGAGTAGCTGCAGACCTGGGCCTGGCAGATGGCACCTGAGGAACGACTGGAACTCCCCGTCCCCTCCCACTCCATTTCTCCCATCCCCGTCCCCCATCTCCTCCCCCTTCTGCCCGTTCTCCTCCCCTTTCCTCTCCCCTCGTCTCATCCTTTCTCCCTGAGCCCAGCGCCCTGCAGCCCCCATTGAGGCTGGTGATACCTGGGTGTCTCAGGCTGCCCGTGAAACTGGTCTGCCAAGTTGCCCGGCCACAATCACAGGGACCCACATTTGTCCCACCCTGTCAGAGGGATGCAGCCCCTGTGCATCATTGCCCTAGAGAGCCAGCTGCACACCGCTGATTGCCCCTTCGCTCTCCCCACGCAGGTGGAGCTGTCAGATGGGACGTCCCACACCATCACGGACGCCTACACTGGCAAGGAGTACATCATCCAGGTGGCAGCCAAGGACAACGACATTGGAACGTGGAGCGACTGGAGCGTGGCCGTGCACGCCACACCCTGGACGGAGGAGCCCAAACACCTCACCACAGAAGCTCAGGTGACAGGTGAGAGAGCAGAGCGGCAGGCCCGTGGTCTGGCTCTTCTCCTGCCAAATTTGTTGTCATCCCTGCTGCACAGAGGGTGGGCAGGGAGATCAGGCCCTCCAAAGGGTGAGGGACAGAGTCAGGAGTCCGGCTCCCGAGCCCTGTGGCTCTAACCACTTGACCCCACTTCCCTCCCACAGTAGTTCATAGAGCCCAGGCATCCCGACTCATAGCACCCCCCCCTCTTTGATCACTAGACCCCTTTCCCCTACCGGTCCCAGGGACTGAATCAGGAGTCCTGCCTTTCAGCCTCTAACCTACTACATCCCCATGCTGTCAAGCTGGTGCACTGCATCATGGTATAGCTGGAGGACGCAGAGAAGGCAATTCAGGGGCCCCCAAGCTCTGCCCTTCCTCCAGCTGGCAGCAGGGTTGAGGATCAAGATGCCCCAGCTCCTGGAGCAATTGTTTCAGGCTCTCTGCACACTCAGGCAGGTTATCTCAGTTATTTCAGGGCACATTTTCAAGCTTTCCTGGGCCTCTAGGAAGGACAGAAGCATGTTGCTTTTCAGTGGCAGCTTTCAAAGAGCCTGTTAATTATGGGTGCCCAGCTAGCTGCATTTCCAGCCTCCCAAGTTGGACCTCCTAAACAAGAGAGGACCTTTGCCAAGGGGGCCTCAGCAACTTCTGTCAGGCCAGAGGGATGCAGCCCCTGCACTGGGGTTCAAACTCCTCTGGTCCCCAGGCTGAGCACTAGCACATGCCTCTCTCTCCTTGCCTCACAACACATGCGTGCAAATGGCTTGTGCTCTGGCACATGCACAAAAGACCCATACACAGATGCCACAGCACATGCAGACAGCAATGCTCTGAAATGACGGAGCCTGAAAACTCCTTCAGAATTAATCTCTGCTTCCACTTCTGTCTCTTGCGCTGACAACTTGGAAAGCCAGCTAGGTTTGTCCTCCCCCTTTCACCCATGAGTGGGCTGTGCCCCAGGCCCCCCCAGCCTGTCCATCCTTCCCAGCTCTCTTACCAAGTTGCAGCCTGTGCGTCGGGTGTTGGCCCGGCCAGCCTGCACTGACTCAGCTCCTGCCGGATCTGGCCTGCTGCTTGCGAAGAAGCGTTAAGTGTTTGGAGGAAAATTATTATTCAGTGGAGTGCTGCCCCCGGCCCCTCCGACCCCGCACGATGGCTCGGAGTGACGCCAGTTAGAAAGAAAAACCACAAAGTTAACGAGTCCCCATTTCTAGGAAAGAGCTGGGACCGTGGCCAAATTCACGACGTTGTCAGCCTTCGGTTTCCCAGAAGGACTGGAGCGGACCCCAGCTTGGTTCCCCTGGCTGGCACTGATGGCCGGGAGCTTGGACAGCGCTCATCCCAGAGCAAAGGAATCGCTGCTGCAAGCAAAGGGCTGGGAGGGCGTCCAAATTCTCAGCACTGCAGAAAGCCCCACCATTCCCGGCCGTGTGTGTGTGTGTGTGTGTGTGTGTGTGTGCACATCCTTGGCACTGCTGCCTCCATGTGTCTGAGGCAATGAGTGTGCATGTATGCATGGATCCTCAGTGCTGCCAGCTCGGTGTGTGCAAATCCTTAATGCTTGGGGGGGGGGAGTGTGCATGGGCACAAATCCTCAGCATTCCTGGCCATGTGTGTGTGCAAGTACTTGGCACTGCTGACACTAGCTGTGTGTGCAAACCCTTGAGGGTGTTAGCAGTGTGCATGTGCGTTGGGTGAGCCAAAGGAGCAGGGAGGCTGCCCACGCTCAGGCTGAAAGACCCACTGAACCTTGCCACCCTTGAGCAGCTGCAGGCCCGGCCTGGGGCTAATTCCAAGACTCGGCCTCAAGAAGCGTATTAGACACTGCCCATGGTTTACAGCCATCCAGACGCACGTGCCGGTGTGCATACCTTGAGTCAGACACACACACATATGCACCTTGACTTCACACAAACCTGCATGTTCACACACACAAATGCATACACTCATATGCTTGCAGACATTCATTCCCTGCTTGTGCACACACAGCCATGGCAACACTTACATTCGTACAAACACGCTTCACTTTCTCCTGTTCAATTAACTAGGCCTTTGAGAGCATGACAAACTAGACTAGTGCTACAGAAACGTCAGAGTCACCCAACCTTTTCATAGTCACAGGCACATGGACGTGCATACCTTGCACACACACACCTCTGGCGTGCACACGTTACCTGCACACACTCACCCACCACCTTGCATGTATGCACACACCTTGCATGAGCATGCACACACAAGTCCTGTGGGTATGTACACCCACCTTGTTGTGTACATGCTCCCTTTGCACACCTTTTGAAGCACACATGGAAGGTGGCTCTGAAAGTGCTGATCTGAACAGGATCTTTCTGAATCAATCTCTGCTCCCCACGTTCTCTATGTCCCCAACACCTTGGAGATGTTTGTCTTAGCTCACCCCGTCCTCCCAAGACTGTCCCGTGGACCTTTGCGGCAGTTGCCAGGCCATGTGTAGCTTGTGTCACGGTCTGTGTGGACTCAGCCAGCCCAGGCCTTCTCTCCAGCTGTTGTCTCTGCTGCCCTTCGGCTGATGCTCTGTGGCTCCAGGATACAAATGAGCTCTAAAAGCACAGTGTTATCAAACGTTTGCTGCCTGGAAAGAGCTGGCGCTGGTTCCCGTCCAGCAGCGCTACAAGGGTGGGAGCCTGGGTGAGCTGGAGGGAAATCCAGGGTGAGGCCCCCAAGACCTGCTCTTGGGGAATGTGGGAACATCTGCTCAGCACTGACACTGGACGGGCGACTTCCCCATCCAAACTGGGGCAGCTTGCAAGCCAGAATCACAGCCCAGCATATTGAACCAAGAAAAAGGCTGTGGCTGGGGGGCACCAGCTGATGATGTCATGGCACCTCGGCCTTGCCGTGTTCATGATGCCATAATGCTCCCAACGGGCCGCGCTGATGCGAAGGGTGTCCGAGGCCAGCAATGTGCTGTGAGGTCAACGCCAGTCATCGAGTCACTGCACCAATGGCCCCATGAAGCTTGTTCCATGTCTGCTGATGCCATGACACTTCGTCCTCACTGTGCTGGCGAAGTCATATGTCCATAATGTCACTGGGCTCAGTTGTGCTGCTGGCACCATGCGGACAATGCGGTGAGGCTGGAAGGCAACAGCTGTTCTCACCACGTTCAGCCCAAACAAGCGGGAGGTGTGATGCCTCTCTGCAGACCCAGCAAGGGGCAGGAGCCCTACATGAATTCAGGGTCCTGGCCACCCGCAGCAGGAACTGCCTTTCAGGACACGCTGCATATCCCAGGATGGGTGGTGACCCCAAAGGAGAAAGGGTCTGGCCAGATTTTCCCATGGGTGAGTCCAACACCTGCAGAAACTGGCGCTCCACCTAGACACTCTGGCTCTCACTCCCACACGGGGAGGCGTCAGCCATCGTGTAGTAGTAAAGTTTTGTTGCCCCTGTAACACCGCAGTCACCAGCTGATCCCCGCACTCGGGAACCTGCTCTGCCAGTGTGGAGAGCTGATTTCTGACCTGGGACAGCCAGCCCAGACCCAGATCTGCGTGGTGAGGCGTGATGGGTATCTCCCCATCCCTCCCGCAGGCAGATCCATGGGACATTTCTGTGGGAGGATGATGCCATCTGCTGGCCAATCCATTCAATGCGGGGCGAGTGGTGAAGAAGAAATTAATTGGGACTGGTGGCTCTTGTGTGGATGGAGAGGATGGGCAAGTTCCCAGAGCTACCAGACAAGGCAAGAGGCTAGATGGTGAGATGATGGGGGGGGGGGGACTGGAAAGACGGACGGACAGATTCTCCCCATCCAGAGCCATATCATCAGTGCCATGCAATGTCGAAGACTGCCGGAAGGGCAAAGTACTTTTAATAGGTAGGGGGCTGGCAGTGTGAGTCCTGGTACAGGACAGGAGCTGGGAGGGAAGGTGAAGCGGGCTCAGGCCGTAGCTGCTTCTTGGCCCACCTGTGTGCTGTTCTTCTTCCTCACCCCAGAGACAACGACCACGGGCACCTCCTCCTTCGTGCCACCCCCCACCACCAAGAACTGCGACGTGGAGGCCGTCGTTGGCAGCGGGGCTGTGGCCGTGTCCTGGGCAGCGGGGTTGGTCCTGGCAGCAGCTGGTGCTCTGTGTATCTAGTAAGTATTCGGCCCTCCGGTGCCGCTCTGCTCCCCGGCTGGAGCTCATCTAGTCGCATGCAGGCCCCCGATCTTCCAGGGCAGGTGGTGGAGGACTTGGCTTTCATGCAAAAGGCATCTGTAGAGTTACCAGCCAGGTAGCCCAGCCAAACGAGCACTATACCCTCGCGTGGGGTCATTCGCACCTTGTCTCCACCAGAACTGCACAATTGCAGAGATAACAGATGACAGGTATCCGGTGAGAAAAACTCACCTTGTCAGCTGTTAGATTGATTGATCTATCTATCTCTCTATCTAATCTGGTTTATTCTGCAGCCCCTCATCATGGGCTCTGGGTAGGATTACCAGATGTCACTGTCAGGCAAAGGAGGGACATGTCTCCTTTTTATCTTCACGTCCTCCATCCAGCAGGCATTTTAAAAATACATGATTTTGTCTAGCTTTTTACTTACAGGGGTTAAAGTATGCTGGCATGCCCTGGAACACCCTATTTTTAGGGGGATGCATGCCAGGGCCCCCTAAAAACAGAAGAATATTGTATTAATACTACATTTTCTCCATGTGTTCTCCAATGGCCTCCTTTTTGTACTTCCCTGTCCTCCTTTCCATGCTTCATTATACATTAATCCTAGGTCTGGGTGCCTCTCATGTAAAATCAAGACACTCAGTAGTAAGGGCACCGGCCTTTCTTTCTGGGGTCAGAGTACTGGTGGGAGAAGCAAGGGGCTGGCTGGGTGGAAGGAGAGGTGACGTGATTTGGTGGTGGTGGTGTAAGCGGGTTTTTCAAGTCTTGCTTTTCCTGGTGGGGGTTGCACTACAAAAGGATGTCAAGTGTTGGGGCTCATTTTGTAGAAGGGGGATCAGAGCTCATATCTGGAGTTCAAGGGTGGGGGGTTCACTGTTCTACCATGAGTGAAAGGATATTTCAAAGAAGAAGATTTGACAGCATTTCCTAGAGGCATTTGCACTGTAATCTCTTCTGAGCCAAGGTGGAGGCAAGGGGGCTTAGCTAAAATGAAAGTCAGGCCCCAAATCAAAAGTGGGATGAGATTACTTGAAAGTGTGTTGGGCATTGGTCATTTCTCAAGAACAGAATCCCATCAAAAAAAATTTTATTTTTCCATTTAAAGAATCTTTTTCCTCTGTTTAATCGCAAAGGTTTGAGTTCTTTCACCCCCAACTAGGGTTACCAGATGTCAGGTAAAAGGAGGACATGTCCTCCGTTTTACAGTCATGTCTCCATCTGACAGGCATTTTCAAAATACATGATTTTGTCTGGCTTTTTGCTTACAGGGGTTAAAGTTTGCTGGAATGCCCCGGAATACCCTAATTTTAGGAAAAACATTCCAGGACCCCCTAAAAACAGAAGAATATTACGTTACTACAACATTTGCTCCATGTGTCCTTCAAAGTCCTCCTTTCTGTACTTCCCTGTCCTCCTTTCCAGGCTTTGGTATCTGGTAATCCTACCCCCAACCCAGTGGCCTGGCTGAGTCACACAGTGCTGTTTTTCAAAACTGAAAATGTTTGGGCTGAAAAAATTTTGATTTCATTGATTTTTAAGAAGGTGAATAAGCAAAAGAAAATGTCAGCCTGCCTCAAAAGCAGAGGAACAAAACTGTCTGAAAATTTTCAAAAGGCTTCCAAATGATTTTTCAAACCTATCCCACCTGCTGCAAAAATAAACTTGGAAGCTTAGCAAATACATGCTCATGCACACCAGAGCTGGCTTCAAGACTGAGCTTACTATGTTTATGGAGGGGATGGGATGATGAGACGGCCTGGTTTGGTGATTAACTATCTTTGACTAGTAGCAGGAAATATGCTCAGTGGGCCCCCATGTTTAAGAAAGATGAATTCAGACTGGAAGAGGTGCAGTGAAGGGCTACGAGGGAGCCGTGGGATGGAGAACCTGCCGTACAAGTGGAAAGGCAAAGAGCTTGGCTTGTTCAGCCTAGTCAAAAGAAGGCTATGGGGAGATGTGATTTCTCTCTCTAAATACACCAGAGGGACAAATACCAGGGAGGGAGAAGGGTTATTTGAGTTCAGCACCAGCATGGACACAAGAACTAATGGCTCTAAATTGGCCATCAGGAAGTTAAGTCTCAAAATAGAGGATGATTTCTAACCATCAGGGGAGTGAAGTTCTAGAACAGCCTTTCATGGCGAACATTGGCGGAGCAAAAATCTGAGCTTGTTTCAAAACTGAGCGTGATAAGTTTATGGAGGGGACGGTAGAGGTTGTCTATGGGGCTATGGCTCATTAGTGGCTGCTGTTAGCTAACATCTCCAACGCCCGGTGGTGGGACCCTAGATGGGGAGGGCTCAGAGTTATTATAAGGAATTCCTTCCCAGGTGTCTGGCTGGGGGGCTCATCTGCCCAGTCAGGGGCTAACTGATCACCATATTTGGGGGTCAGGAAGGCCTGTTCCCCCGAGCAGATTGGCAGAGACCCCGGCGGGGGGGGTCACCCCCTCTGCAGAGCGCAATGCTACATGGGGACATCCTGCTCCCGCTCGCATGAAGCGAGACACTTCCAAACCCAACACTTCACTGTGCCACTGACTCTCAACACAGCGCCGTCCCTGTCGGAGGTGGGGTTTCAGAAGATAAGGGTCCACTACTGCTACCAGCTCAGGGAGATCTCCACCACCTTGAACGGTGCGTCCTGACCCCAGTGCAGTTCATGGCAACGCTTCCAGTAACAGCAGCGGGGCCAGAATTTTCTCCAGCTCTCTGGGTACCGAGTCCCGGGTCCCACTCTTTGGCTGCAAAGTCAGGGCACCCAGAAATAAGTACAAAGTCCAAGCTATACATCCTTCAGGCTGTCTCGCGCGTCAGTGCTGCTGCCATGGCCCACTGGGGGCAGTTTTTCCTGCTGTATTCAAGGCTTGGCAGTTTTTTGGTCTCTTTCTCCTGAGGCCTCAGAGGCGGCCCTGGGTGCAGAGGGGATGCTGGAAGGGGTGGACCACTGCCCAGAAAGGCTCCTGAGAATTCATGTCCTTGGGTATTTGGCTGGTGAGCCTTGCTCCGCGTCTGAGTGATCGGCAGATCTGGGGTCAGGATCAATTCCTCTCAGGTCGGATTGATGATGACCAGGGCGTACTTTTCCTTCCTGTGTGAGACATGGTTTGCCTGTTGAGATCATCTGGGTCTAGCTCAGCTCATCAGCTCCTTGCCGTGACACAGGCCCTGGGTACTGGTGCACCTCGGTCCTCCCGGTCTCCGCTCTGTCTGCAGGGGCTGTAACACTTTGCTCTAATCCAGGTTGTGGATGCAGGATGTGGGGAGAGGCTAGGTGTTAGTCCCCTTGGCTCTTAAATGCAGCAGTTTTCTGTTGTACTGGCTGGTGATCCTGTCTCTGTTCCTGCAGGTCCCCTCCTCGCAGCCCTGCGGAGGAGAGCACCACCCCGTCTGAATCTGTTTTCTCTTCTGTTTTGCACATGTCAAGGCGGACGTGTCCCATTTCTCTTCATCGCTTCACTTTCTAGAAGGACGGATGGACCCACCCGTGCCGCGGGGTTTCCCCGCCCCGCAACGTAAGGGGGACCAAGGAACCTTTCAGAAAACTCCCCCTCCCCTGCCCCTACCCTGCCAAACAGTGAGAGGCGAGCCCTGGCCGTGCCAAGAGGAGAGCGCCAGCCGTCCCAGGCGAGAGATCGGATCATACAGCTAAACTGCCATGCCAAAGATGCCAAGCTGCTTCGCTTCATGCCCACGGCGCTCTGCCACCGCCAGCAGGACACAGGTGCCGAACCTGTATGTGGAGGGGGAGGGACATTGAAACCGCATTGACCCTTGTAAGGGGGTGAGCCCTCTCCTGGGCCTCATGGGGGGCCTCCGAAGAACTGAACTGGCTTCCCTAGGCTGGAGGAGCAGGAGGGAGATGAATTGCCCAGGTGTGGTCCCCCGCCCACAAATCCCGTGCGACAGGACGTAAGTGCTGTTTTCATGAGCGCAGACTAGCACGGCAGAGGGGCAGCTTTCTTTTTTATGGGAAAAGAATCAGAGGAGAGCAACAGCCAACTGGGACCCACCCCCCGTCCGTCTCCATTGGATCCCAGCGCCGCCCCGACACCTACCACGCACCCCCCGTCCTGGGCGAGATCCGCAAGGGGACAGTCGCTCCGATGGAGTGCAGAATTTTTCCCCGCCCCATCGCCTGGTTGTCTCTCTTTTTATCACCTCCGATCCATTTCTACAGGGAAGCGCCTCGGTTTGTGTATTTGTCTTATTATTGAAAAAACAAATATTCATAATGGAACTGTAGCTACACAAACATATCTATAATGACCCCCCACACACACACACGTGTCCATTTCCCACATCCTTCACTCTACCCTCCTGCCGCCCTGTCCTGTTTTGTAAGATAGCTCCCCACCTGTTCCAAGCGCAGTATTTAATACCCGACGTCCTAGTATTCCAAATGTTAACATGCTGTATTTGAATTTTTTATAGATGTATATATAAAAAAAAACAAACAAAAAAATCCACACTCACACACCGATACACGCCCCAAAAAAGGCACCCACAAAGAACCCCCCCAGGAGAGAGATTGTTCATTAAACATGATCATTTCATGATGATGTCGGCCCCTGAAATTATTTCACCTCCAAGAAGGGAGTGTGATTCATCAAGTTGCTCAAGGTCAAGGTGGGGACTGAGTCCCGAGCTGTCTAAAACGCCGAGGATCCCAGTGATGATGGAGGCAATGAGAGGAGAAGGCTTTGAGTCATTCCAAAAATATCCCCCTCGCCAGTGCCACTGATTAGGGAGAAGGTTGGACTGATTGAAAAAAACCTCCAGAGCCAGAGTGCCGAAGCCCTCGAGAGTTCAAGAGCCTTTGGGATTCTCCAAGTGTGCCAGTGCCCTGTGGGGTCCTAGGACCCCCGGGAGCGCTAGCGTCATTTGGAGTTGTATAGTTTTTGGTGATCTAGCATGATCCACAGTCCTAGAGTCTTGGCTTTCTCGGGGGTCCCTGGATATGTCCACACATAGGTTTTAAATCAAAATAATGCTGGTTATTTTGATTTACAAAAGCTTTGGTCCACACAATGTTTTCGTGTTTCAAAATGATGAGCTGCATCACATCGAAACAAGAAAAGTTAGATCAATTCAATAAAACCTAGTTTCAAATCAAAACAACGCTTGGATCGCAGCTGTTCTATTGAAATAACACAGTGTGGATGTGTTATTTCGATTTAATGGTTGTTTTGATTTAATGCTTTTGCCCTTCTCCTTCCCAGGGTGCCTTTCTCTATTGATATATTGAGTGAGGGCATGGCCCTTCTAGGGCGCCATTTTGCCACAGGTTTCATGGCACCCCTCGCCTAAATCAAACTAGCAAGTCCTGTCCTTGGACATGCTAGTGTGATTTGACCTTCTGCTGTGGACCTGTTAAATCGATTTAACTTAAATCGATTTAATGATTTTTATAGTGACTTTATTAAATCGATTTAAGTTAAATTGATTTAACTGTTTGTGTGTGGACACTGCCCCTGTCTCCTAGAAGAAGTCCCAATACGGATCAGGATGGGGAAATCAAACAAGATAAAGCACCCCACTCCCTGTTGTTCTAGACACCTGCTGCTTCTCCCAGGGCAAGGTGTCTTGGTGGCTTTATAGCCCTTCTAGTTGTAAGCGCTGACAGTGGGCTGCCCTGGTGGTGGGGAAGGAGGTGATGGCTATGCTAAGTGGGTTCATTTCTTAGTCACACAGCCCTGGGCCCAGGAATATGGCGCTCATGCCTACGACGCCCTCGCAAGTCGGACCCACATCCCCATCGCGGGGCCCGCGGCCAAGACACAGAACGCAAGGGCAGACACCCCAGTTAATGCAGCAGCCTGATTTGCTAAAGTTGCATTGACGTCGCTGTTCCAAGTTAAATTTTCACAAGTGGCAGGCGTGTGAGCAGGGCTCAGACTCACAATTATCCAACTCCAGCAACAAGGCTGGCATCAGGAGGCAGTGGTATGGTCTAGTGGACAGAGCACTGGACTGGGCGTCCAGAGACCTGGGTGCTGCTCCCAGCGCTACCACTGTCCTGCTGGGTAACTCTGGGCAAGTCACAGCCTGACTCTGTGCCTCAGTTTCCCCTCCCCCGTTGTTGGGCTCACCTGCTTAGATTGTGCATGCCCTGTGGCCAGGACCCTGTGTGTGTGTGTGTGTGTGTGTGTGTGTGTGTGTGTGTGTGTGTGT